>JAHHFK020003626.1:0-22231 GCA_024533555.2 Aedes koreicus | reverse complement strand
CAGAAGCTTGAGCAGCTTCTTCAGAAGCTTGAGTAGTTTCTTCAGAAAAAAAAAACTTAAATTACTCTTCCAGAAATTTGAACAGCTTCTCCAAAAGCTTGAACTGCTTCTCCAGAAATTTGAAAATCTTCTCCAGAAGCGAGAAAATTTCTCTACAAACTTGAACAGCTCTTCCAGAAACTTGAATTGCTCCTCCAGTAGCTTGAACAGCTTCTCCAGATGCGTGATCAGCTTTTCCACAAGCATGAACAGCTTCTCCAGAAGCTTGAACAGCTTTTCCAGAAGCTTGAATTGCTCCTACAGAAGCTTGACAATCTTCTTCAGAAAAAAGAAGCTGAAACAGCTTCTCCAATAGCTTGAGCAGCTTCTTCAGAAGCTTGAGTAGTTTCTCCAGAAAAAAAAATTAAAATACTTCTTGAACAGCTATTCCAAAAGCTTGAACTGCTTCTCCAGAAATATGAAAATCTTCCCCAGAAGTGAGGACATCTACACTACAAACTTAAACAGCTCCTTCAGAAGCTTAAAAATCTTTTCGTTTTAGGAAAATCCTCAAAGTATTCAGGAAGTTTTTGGCATGCTCACGAAGCCTCGAAATATCGCGGAATATTCACGAAGCCTCAGATTATTCATAAATTTCTCAGTATATTAAGGAAATTCTCTAAGTATGAAGGCAATCTCTGGAATACTGACAATTTTCTAGGAATGCATAAGAAATATTATAGAGTGCATGCAGGCGATCTACAGAGTATTCGGTCTGTCCTCGGAGTGTTCTGAAAGTTTATACATTGTTCAGAAAATCTTTCGAAAAATACGGAAATTTCCCGAATATTCAGGAAGTTGCATATATAGAGGAAGTTCTACAAGTATACAGAAGGTCTACATAATATTTTTGAGGCTTTAGATACATTCTCATTTTGGCCGGTGGAACTAAGACTTTTCTGAAAGTCTTCAGAAAACTGACAAACTGAATTTAGAATTAGCTTTCCATCGGGGGAGAATCAACGCCTTCAATGTAAATCAAAGATGCCTGGAAATTGATCTTGAAGTTGACAACCAAAATGCACATATATTGAAAGTTGTTTTGATGTTTGTTGCGTTTGATGTTTGTTGGGTTATACAGTGACGGATAATACAATAAGACCTATGGCCGAATTCATGTTTTAACGAAATTTAAGAATGTTTCCGTACTTTTTTTTTCCTTAAATGTACGAAAAGGTCGCATTTCGTTCATTCTTTTCCAAGGGGAAATGAACTCAGAGTTGATGGTGGCTATTGAACGAAACAAATTATCGGAGAGCTCGAATCTATTCAATTGAACACAACGAACGGATTCGCGGATCATTCGAACGATTTAAGTTTGATTTCCTGTTTTTGATTTTGCTCTCATATCAGAAACCAATCAAGTTATTAAACGTCTTCCTTTTCGTTTTATATCCTTTTCATTCAGCTTAACCGAATGCTGAAGACTCGATGGAGTAATCGGTGTCACGGAAAATGAATCTATTCCGCTCGTGCTCCGCCCAAACTCGAACAGGACCCTTTGCTCTTTGTCGAAAGATCGAAAATGGCGCATAATTTGCTTTTTTTCATCAGGGCTGACCATCGCAAATGCGAAGCAGTGATACCTCCCACATAGAAAAAGGGATTGAGTACGGTCGTCCAGCTGATAACCTTTGTCATTCGTTTTGCTATATTTTTATCTCCTCGGCAGCACTCAAACGCTCAAACTCGAACGAAACTCTGAAAATGGTCGTCGGGGGTTGTAATATTCAGTGCATCGTCGGAGAGCATCAATTTTCCACCGATTTCGGTTAGAGTGTGCGATAATGGACGCAGACGATTATGCCGGTTTTCGGTGCCGTACGTAACGAAAGGTATGGATGTCAGTCATTTTTGTACACTTCCCATTCCGTCCGGGGTTGCTCTTTCTCCGCGGTGCAATTGTAAATTCAGTTCACGACTCGCGCCTACTGCGATCAAGGCGTAGCAAACCGAAAATTGAGTTGTTTGAATTTGAGCTTCTCAATCCGGGAAAAACAAAACAAAACAACGGACGGAATTCGAAACGGTGATGCACGTTGGTTGGGTCTATTGACGCCGGGGAAGGAACAATGGGTGGTCGTCTTTCGCCTCCCGAGGACGCCCGTTTAATCCACAGACGGCTTTTTTTTGCTACCGGCTGTTTTACGACCCTTGCGGTATCGTAAAACAGAGCACCGAGTCGTCGGTGTTTTGTTTCGTTGTCCGGACATCCTCAGCCCGGTGGAAGGGAAAATGGGTCACTTGACCATGGAGTACCGTTTTTTTTTTCAGTAGAATATTAGGTTATGTTACTGTTTTCCGTCAGCTTTATGGTTTGGTTCTAAACGCTGTGACACGTTTATTGAATGTTTAGATGTTCAATCATAAAAACTTTTGGACGACGAATGTGAGTGGAAGCATAATTCAGAGTCAAGGGCATCATCAATTTCGTTCAATAAAGCGGGATTTGATTGAGAGAAATGGCGGCAACAACAATTCTATGCTTGTAGTGATTTGACATTCAGTTCGTCTTTCTTGCAGCTGAATATACTTCCAGTTTACACTGAGGCAAAAGAACTTAAGAATTTCATAAGACATGACTTATGAAATAGGATGATTTTTATTTTATAAGCTACTTATGAATTGCATAACCATCAATTATGCATTTCATAAGCGCTACTTATGATTTCCAGAGTGTCGTTGAAGTCATCATTTTCAGTCAAAAATCAGTTCGGCAAAATGGCGGACCTTGTAAGCTTCGTATTAAACGAACAGCATTTTATCGCAGATTTGAAATCGAAGTTACCGGTTGTGTGCATTGCACTGTTTCCGCAGATAAACCTACGTTCAGTCGATAACGCTGAATAAAAGTTCTTTTTGTGCACTGTTTTCTAATTATTCGCTTTCGTTTGACACAAATCAAATTTGGGAGTGGGTTGTAGATTGGCGGCAGAGAAATGTAATTATGTTTCATCTAGTTTTTATTACTTCACGCCTCTATATGCTATTTCAATTGATTTCCTTCAAAACACCTTGAAAATTGTTTGCTGGGGAAAGACAGCTTCCAGATTCCACTGGACGTGATCAGGCCATGAAAGAAACAGCAGAAAATCGGAAATCCAGTCGATGTAAGTTTTTTTTTTTTTTTCCCCTGTATAACATAAAAAGCTCAATGTTTTATTTTAACAGGATCTCCATTCGTATAACCATGAAATTCAAGCAGGTCATCCTTTCGCCAAAGATGCCAGCAGCAGCCAAGTAAACAAAATAAATAAACCTATGCTGTAAATTCTGTAAATCCGATTTTCATACAATAAAAAAAAAATGAAGAATTCCAAATGGACCAACAAGGACATCTTAATTTATCAAACTTTAATTTTTGTGATAAAAACATTCACATTTATACTGTGTGATTCATATATCATGCTTATAAAATTCACAACAAGATTGCAATGAAATTCATAACTAAGCATTATGATTTTCATTAGTAAATGCTTATGTCATTCATAACACCTGATTATGGTTTTCATACGGCAAATAATAAAAATCTTAAGTAAAAATATCTACACATTCCCCTTCCCAATCATAAGTTAAACTAATGATTTTCATAACAGATTCTTTTGTCGCAAATTCATAAGTGATTCTTATAGAATTCTTAAGTTCTTTTGCCTCAGTGTAACTTCGTGCACCACTTACAAAACACAAAAAAAAAAAAAAAAGAACCCCCCCCCCCCCCCCCCACAAAAAAAAACAAAACACCACACCCCCCCCCCCCAATAAATAAACAACAACCGCCCCCCCCCCCCCCTTTTTCATTTTTTATAAAAAAACCCAAAAAACTGTATTTGTTTTTTTTTTTTTTTTTATTTTTATTTTGTTTCAATATTGTAGCATCCAGACAACAGTTCAATCATTTTATTTGTGTAACATAAAATTAAGAAAGATTGCAAACATCAGCACACTTATTTCATTTAAGAAACTTAGCGTAAGATTGTATAATCATGATAAAATAATAAATTAAAAAAATACACAGTACCAAAAAAAAAGCCGAACCAGATTTTGCTTCCATAAACTGTCATATTCAACCTTCTGTAACTTTTTCAAGTATCAACATTTTTCAATGAATTTTTGACAGCATTATAACTAATGTATTGACCTTATGTGATCAAAATTTCATGTTGTTATGGTTTATAAATTTGAAGTTTTGAAAACATATGTCAAAAATTTTTTTGGACTTTTCAATTTCAAAAATACGTACTTCTGTGCAAAATTTAGGTAGCATAATAAAAATTTCACCACAGTCTAAAAAAGTATAGGAAATAATGTGGAAAAAGTTTGAACTGTTTCCATCAAGTGGTTTGGACCACAGCTGGTGTCAAAGTAGACGCACCAACATGAGTATTTCCTTTTTTCACGCGGCATTAGCCATGCTGAAATATAGGGGCAAAAAAGCCGAGGTGAATTCATCTTGTTAATACACATGATTTGTTAAGCGTGTAGTTTTTCAAATAACTAGTGTAACCCACGAAGAACTTTCAAATATGGCATACAATATGAATTGGTTTGTGAAAACAACGTATACAGTATTATACAGTTTTATTAGTATAATTCGCCTTGGCTTTTTTTGGCACCGATATTTCAGCATGGAAATGGAAATACTCATGTTGGTGCATCAACTTTAACGCCAGCTGTGGTCCAAACCACTTGATGGAAACAGTTTAAATTTTTTCCACATTATTTGCTATACTTTTTTAAGCTGTGGTATAAATTTTATTATGCTACGTACATTTTTCACAGAAGTACGTATTTTTGAAATTGGTGTGTACAAAAACGACTTTTTTGACATATGTTATGAAAACTTCAAATTTATAAACCATACAAACATGAAATTTTGGTCACATGAGGTCAATACATTAGTTATAGGGCTGTCAAAAATTCAATCAAATATGTTGATAATTGACAAAGTAACAGGAGTTTGAACATGACGTTTTTTGGAAGCAAAATTTTGCTCGGCTTTTTTTGCTACTGAGTGTACAACTTTTTATTTTATTTAACATAATCTTATGATAGGTAAATAAAATTTCTTGTTATTTTTTTTCTAATTATTTCAATAGTTCTTATATCAATAACAATATATTCATATATTTTTTTGTTACAATTCAACCGCTTTGGTCGAATCAATGCAAAGGTGAATTGCTTCCAAAAATCTTATTTTTTAATTCAACAATAAGTGCTTTTTGTTTTCAATAGAAGCCTCTTTTGCCGCGCTTTTAGAAACAATAAAATTTGTTGAAGCTATACAAAACAATATATTTCTCAGCGTGTTGATGTTCCATTTATGGAAAATTGCGGCAATTGGTGATGCAAATCGTCATAAAATACATTTCGTTTAGTAGATTACACCGATAGGCAAAATAAAGTGCCCACCTCATCGTTTTTTCAATTTCTCTTATTTACTTGGTTCAAATTAAAGTAAACACACTGTATTTTTTTTATTATCTTATTTTTTATATTCTTTTTAAGTTTCACTGAAAACAAAGGAGTTTTACTTAAAGAAAAAAAAAATCAATTTGTGTTGAAAAAAAAACAGTGACAAAATAAAGTGCCCACTTCATTTAGGCTACAGAAAACATAAATTAAAGTAAAATAAAAGCATTTCAATAATTGATGTGTCCTCCTTTGGCCTTCAGGACCTCCTGCAGGCGCTTCGACATGCTCTCGACCAGGTTCTTTAGGTGCTGTGGATCTAGCTCTTCCCAGGCGCGCTCCAGGGCTTCAAAATAGTTATTTTTATTGGTAACACCAGTTTTGTCAACCCTGGCATCGAGAATCGCCCACAAATTCTCGATGGGATTGAGGTCCGGGCTTTGCGGAGGCCATTCCAGCAGTTTGATCCGACAAGACCGGAAGAAAGACTTGGTCTTCTTGGCAGTATGCTTCGGGTCGTTGTCCTGCTGGAATACGAACTTCTCTTCAAGGCCCGTCTGGGTCAGCGAAACCTCCAGATTTTCTCGCAGGATGTTGATGTAAGAATCTGCCGTCATTATCCCGTTGATTTTCACAATGCTTCCCACTCCACCTCACGAAAAACACCCCCAGACCATAACATTTCCTCCTCCATGCTTCATCGTGCCTTGGATGTGGCGCTCCTGAAGCTCCTCTCCCGATCTGCACCAAACACGAACCCGCCGCTTTCGGTTAAACAGCTCGAATTTTGATTCGTCCGTCCAGAGAACCGTTTTCCAGAACTCTAGGGGCTTATTAGCATGCTCCTTAGCAAACTTAAGCCGTTTGGCTTTGTTTGCATTGCTGATAAATGGTCGCTTCCGGGCAAGTTTGCTATTCAACCCCTGTGCTACGAGACGGCGACGAACAGTTCGACCGGAAACTGATAACTGAAGGGTTTCCTGGATCTCGCGGACAGTTACCTTCGGGTTCTTCTTGACTTCGCGCATGATCTTGGTGTCCGTTCTCGCATCCGTTTTCCGCTTCCTGCCTCTGCCAGGGCGATCCACCACTGATCCAAACGTTTTAAGCTTCAGAAGAATTTTGCCAACCGCTGCCTTACTGATACTGTACTTCTTAGCGACAGCCCGGTGCGATTCACCGTTTTGCACATCACGAACGACCAATTTTCGGATACACAAGGGAATTGCTTTCGAAAGCACTGCATACTCCATTTTTTTCAATTGAATTAAATGCGATCACGTATACAAATGCACCAGGTTGAGCCGTTTGCTTCAAAACATGTCAAAATATCAAAATATAAACAATCGAGGGGTCTTCCAATGGAAACTTATCGAAAACATATCGATTTTTGAAGTGGGCACTTTATTTTGTCACTGTTTTTTTTTCAACACAAATTGATTCTTTTTTCTTTAAATAAAACTCCTTTTTTTCAGTATTCCATAAGTGAAACTTAAAAAGAATATAAAAAATAAGATAATAAAAAAATACAGTGTGTTTACTTTAATTTGAACCAAGTAAATGAGAGAAATTGAAAAAACGAAGAGGTGGGCACTTTATTTTGCCTATCAGTGTAACGCTGGCAGTGGTCATGGTTTCTGGTTCATGAAAATGGTTGCGCTGAATCATGATATTGGTAATTTAGGTCATGATTCATGATGTGTAGTCATGATTTCATGAAGGAATACAGTTTCTGGTTTTCTGATACGCAAATCGTGAAAACTGGATCAGATTTGTTTCCGTGTACGTAAAAAGACCATTGGGCACATTGGCCACTCCCGGGGCCACCTTAACGATCCCGGGGGAACCTGTAGCAAGGGCCAATTACATTTTTACGCCAAAACATGCCGTACGACACCTCTTTCTTCTTCTTTTTTTGTCGAAATTCCGGCAGTATTTATCGTCCTGAAAAATTCCTTCGCCGTTCGGAAGGACAGTTTTCATCATGGGCAAAACCTAATAAGATTCATGTTCAAAGTTATTTTCACAAAAGTTACACCATTATAGCATGAACACACCTGTTCGCCCAAAACTTCTTCATAATCATTAGCAGTGATCTTTCCTTTCATGGCGATGATTGGCCCAACTGAGTACCATGATATGGCACCCCATACCATAACAGACCCTCCTCCGTGCTTCACAGTTGGACGCAGACAATCAGTTCTGTATGCCTCTTCCGGTGTCCTCCACACAAAAACCCACCCTGTAAAGGGTGTCCACGATGAAATTGCCACACTATGAAATTGCTCTAACTTTTTAACCGTTGGGTAGAATTTAATGAAAATTTGGGTGGATTTAGTTCATAGTGCATTATTTACATCCTGCAAGTTTTAAAGTCCTGTGATCAAAACTCGCGGAAATGGAGTCGAAAGAACAGCTCGTGCGTGATAAAATCTTGCGCATTCATCACGAGAACAAGGATCTCTCGCATCGTTCCATCGCTAAAACGTTGGGAATCGCGAATTCCACGGTGTCGCGAGTGATTAAGCGGTTCGAGGAACGGTTGACCACCGATCGGAAGCCCAGAAGTGAAGGAAAAAGTATTCCGTACAACACCAAAAATCACAACCGCGTAGTTGGGGCCTTCAACCGAAATCCGAACGCCTCCGTTCGGGATGTGGCTAAGAAGCTGCACCTAAGCCGAAGTTTTGTCCAGAAGGCCAAACGAAGGCTGGGCTTCGAACGTTCAAGGTACAAAAGGCCCCTAATCGCGACGAGAAGCAGAACAAGTCCGCACAAACCCGTGCCAGGAAGTTGTACCTCAACATGCTGACGAAAGTTGAATGCTTTGTTGGACTGCATCATGGACGACGAAACATATGTGAAGGCCGACTTCAAACAGATCCCCGGCAACCTGTTTTTCACGGCCAAGGATAAGTTCAGCGTTCCGGAGCATGTCCGCACTCAGAAGATGTCCAAATTTGCGAAGAAATTCCTGGTTTGGCAAGCCATCTGCACGTGCGGGAAGCGGAGTGCACCTTTCGTGACCCAGGACACGATGAACGGACAGGTGTACATAAAAGAGTGCCTCCAGAAGCGGCTGCTTCCTCTCCTGAAGGCCCACAACGTCCCAACAATCTTCTGGCCGGATTTGACCTCATGCCACTACTCCAAGGACGTGCTGAAGTGGTATGCGGACAATAAGGTCAATTTCGTGCCGAAAATGTTCAACCCTCCCAACACTCCGGAGCTCCGCCCCATCGAGAAGTACTGGGCGATTATGAAGCAGCACCTTCTTAAACGACCTAAGGTAGTGAAGACAGTCGAGGAACTGAAGAAAGTATGGGTTTACATGCAAAAAACGGTTGATTCACAGGTTGTGCAGAATCTTATGGCCGGGGTTAAGGCCAAGGTGCGGGCATTTGCGTATGGACTGTAAATAAAACACGAGTAAAATGGTAAAATGAAGTTTAATAGTTATTTCTCAATCCCTGAAAATTTGATGGCAATCGGATGAAAACTCGAATTTTGCGAATCAATTTTGTGTGTGGCAATTTCATCGTGGACACCCTTTAGTAGGGAATTGCGTGTACGATGATTCATCCGAGTATACAACTTGCTTCCATTGATCAACTGTCCATGAGTTGTACTCATTGCACCAGTGCAATCGATTAGACGCGTTGATCTTGGAGATCAATGGGTTTTGCGATAGCAGCTCGGCCGTACAAGTTTTGGTCGTGGAGTTCTTTGTTCGAACAGAAACGGGCTCTTCCAGCGTTGAATTTAAGGCCGCGGTTGTTTTCACAGCACTTATACTGCGATCATCCATTACAGTTCGCTTCAGAAATGTCCTTTGTCTGGCATCAAATTTTTTTTTTACGTCCACACGCACTTTTATTTGCCGCCGTTTTACCGTCCTTCAAATACTCAGCCATAATACGGCAAACCGTGGACGCTGATACACCCACTAATTTTGCTGTCTCAGATATCGAAGCTCCAGCTTCTCGAGCACCGACAATTCGGCCACGTTGAAATTCCGAAAGAGTTGTAAACGTCGTGCGTGTTCACTTGTTTATGACGCAGTAGAGAATTTTTCGAAATGACAGGTTTCAAAGGCCGGGCAAATTTTGATGATAGGGGCCGTACATTAATTACCTAAGGCATTTTTATGTAATTCTCGACCCCCTCCCCCTTGTAAAATTTGTTACATACAAATTCGAAAAATATTGTATGGGTTGTAAGAAAATGATAGCACGCCCCCTCCCCCCTTAATTACCTCCCTTACGTAATTAGTGTACGGCCCCATATTGATGTTGCCTCTCACAGCTGTTGTGTATCTAAATACTGTCAAAATTCATTCATAAGTCGAAAAATAAGCTGATCAGAAACGTCTCAAAAAAGGGCAAATATAATAATGTATAAATCAAATAGGGAGAGATCTCCCAGTACCGGACACCTTTCGCAAAACGCCGGACATTTTTCAATACCTGATTTTCATGGTACCAACGGTATATTTTAATCAACAATATGCTAAGAGCATTACAGAAGGAATTATGAAGAACCGCACATGACGAGACATGTCAAATGTACCGTTGATACCAACGAAAATCTTAAATGTCCGGTATTGACGGATGTCCGGCACTAGGGGATCTCCCCCTACTGTGTCAGATCATTAAATGCTTTGTGATGAAAAACCATCAAGAAAAAGGTGGCGCGTTTTGGCGTAAACATGTATTTGTCCCCTGCTACAGGTTCCCCCGGGGATGTTACGGTGCTCCCAGAAGTAGCCAATGTGTCCAATTCTTTTCAATGTGGCTTTCCTAATATACCAAAACCTTATTTATGAAAAACCATGAAGATAAAGCTGTCGCACGGCATGTTTTGGCGTAAAAATGTAATTGGCCCCTGCTACAGGTTTCCCCGAGGACGTTCCGGTGATCCCTGGAGCGGCCAATGTGGCCAATGGTCTTTTTACGTATATATTAACATTCTATATGAAAAATCATGAAAATAGAGCTGTCGCACGGCATCTTTTGATGTAAAAATGTAATTGGTCTACTACAGGTTCCCCGGGGTCGTTCCGTTGGTCCCGGGAGCGACCAATGTGACCAAATGTCCACTTTAAGTTTAAGGAAAGCTTTGTGATGAAAAAAGAAGAAGAAAGAGGTGTCGCTCGGCATGTTTTGGATGAAAGAAAGAGCTGGCCGCATCCAGAAACCTTCAGAGGAACCTGTTCCAGGAAAATGGCCATATCTCGGCCATTTTAAGGCCGATTTTTGATTTCAACGTATCATTCGTTTGGGAAATGTTACCGCTTTTCGCGTATTTACTGGAGAAAAATATGTCTAAACGGTATCCTGTACAAAATTCCACCAGAAAATCGACATGTGAAACGTTCCGTCCGGAAACCCGGAAAATCTCCGGTATCCGGGAACCAAGGACACTCCCATTACTGTATTTTTTTTAAAAAAAAACATTAATTTTCCCGTCGAATGCTTTTAAGAGAATTAAAATCGGTCAATATTTCGTGAAGTAAGAGCACTCCATAGTTGACCATATATTTGCCTATTCCAATTATTTTGTCTACCCCCTGTACCAGTTAGGGCAATGCACTGTTAGACAATATTGTAGAATTTGCCAAGAGCTACAATTTCATCATACGCCATATTCATAAATTCAGCTGTAGAACCAAGTTATCGGTTAATTTATCCAATTGCACGAAATAACTTTTCACAGCACTGGTTACATATCTGCGGAATTGCTATTTTCAATCCATACAAACTGAGGAACACTTTTGACAGTTAAGCTTTTACAAATAAGAAACCAGCAACCTTGCAAATGTGTCATATTGGTTGTCAGGCAAAGTAAAACATAAAATTAGGACTGTCGCTTGTAGACACGCTCTAAAATAGCGCAGGAGAAAGTGTGCTGAGCGATGCTCGGATCGGCTAATCATTCAAACTTCTATATCCTAAGATCCTGATTTGATGGGATAGGATTTTCTGTGTCAAAATCAGCACTCAGTCTGTCCCTAGAACTACACGGCCAACAAATTTACTCAATTTTGAGTCGTTTTTGACTCACTTTCGTTTTAAGTGGAGTCACTCAAACTCGAGTAAACGTTGTTGTGATTGACCGGTCGACCAATCTTTAACATCCATTCGATGCAAGCCGCTGTTGTTGATTTGTCGATTTGATAGTTTCACTCAAATCTCAGTCATTCCACTTTTGACGAAAGTGAGTTAAAAACGACTCAAACTTGAGTCAAATTGTGCGGGCGTCAGAGAAAAACAGAGAGTGCGATTGACAGAATTGGAAACTTTCCGAAGACCAATGTATGCAGAAAGATGTTCGAATAAGTTCATCACTAGGCGGCGCTAGTGTACTTTTTTTGTGTGTAATGACTTTAAACAAACCGGACGTCAACATCAACAGTAAAATCGTTTCAATGGCCACGTCCTTCTCGAAGATAAGTCAGCAAACAGTTTAGCAGTTTTTTTCGAAAACCTTGAAAAAGGCTGTCTTTGGCAAAGTTAGGCAAACGGTCAAAATGTAATTGTAATACACAGAAAAAAATAATGAATTTTAACAGGCGCGTAAAATTTCCCCTCGTTTAATTTCACGCCAAAGGAGGCGTAGACAACCAAATTGTTTGCAATCTCTCATGCGCCATACAACAATGTTTGTTGTCTTCTATACAATAGACTAGATTAAGGCGTTATCTGACTTAAATTTACATGAAATAACCCATTGTTTTCTGTCAAATCTAGCATTCTAGCATGTGCATTAGATCACGTAGAAAATTCAATGTTTCTTTTTATCTGTGTATCTGAAAAACGAGAAAACAGATTTTCAAATTATCAAACAAGTCACATTCCAGAAATTTTATCTTTAATCATCCTTTCAAATTGCTTGAACTTCAATCTGAGCTTGCGATTCGGTAATGATGCAGTTTTGGCAAACTTCCGTCTTCAGAGTCAAAAATGGAACGTTTCAATTTCCGACCACTCTACTCGGGAAACTGCCATTGCACTTCGGTAGTTCCTTTTTTCCCTCCCATCTGGGTGGGCGGATAGTTTCAGCGAAAGCGAAATGTATCAGCACGTGCTCTTACGGGGCATTGATTGAGTTAAATGGCGAAAATCTCTCTGGATTCGCAGCGGAAAAAAGGAAAGACGAAAACCCAGACGAACTGAAATCAATTTATCTTTTCCCGAAGCTTGCTTTATTGAAAAAGTTTTCGCTGAGTGAGTGGTGCGATTTTTTTTTGTGTATGTTTTGCCTCGTCACAGTTGGCCTTGGAGCGCGTTGGAAAACCGCAGAAACGTGACCCGACTACCAACAGCCGCCTGCTGTGATTGTTCTGTTTATTTGCAATGAATGTAATAATTTCATTTTTATCTCTTTTCACCAGGTGGCCAAGCTACTGCAGAAGGGCGTCACGCCGGACGCGACCAACATGGACGGCCTGACGGCACTGCACCAGTGCTGCATCGACGACAATGCGGAGATGTTGAACCTACTTCTCGACTATGGGGCGAACGTGAATGCCCAGGACAGCGAGCGGTGGACTCCGCTGCACGCAGCGGCCACCTGTGGCCATCTAAATCTGGTCAAGATTCTGATCGGGCGCGGTGCGAACCTACTCTCGGTGAATGCCGACGGAAACATGCCGTACGACATTTGCGACGACGAGGAAGCGCTGGACTACATTGAGGCGGAAATGTCCAAACGGGGTGTGACGCAGGAGCTGATCGACGAGACGCGAGCGGCGACTGAGACGCAGATGCTCAAGGATCTGCAGGACATTGCCGTACAGGGAGGGGATCTGGAAGTACCTGACAGCCAAGGGGCGACACCGGTACTGTGAAGAAAGTAACCAGAATCCAAATCACAATACTGAATAAAATTCTCTCTTCCAGCTTCACATAGCGTCCGCCAATGGCTACACGAGAGTGGTTGAGTTCCTATTAGAGCAGCATGTATCGACGGACGCCGTAGACCACGATCTATGGACACCGGTGCATGCTGCCGCCTGTTGGGGTCACGTAAGCCTTCAACCTTAGCCAGCAATCTTTCACAATCCCAACTAATTGCCACCCCCTTATTCCTTCTTTTTCAGCTCGAAGTCCTGGAGATGCTAGCGCAAAGTGGCGCCGATTTGAATGCCAAAAACAAAAACGACGAAACACCTTCCGGTAATTGCTCGCTATCAGAATGCACTTGCCATAATCACCTTCCTCTGAATGCCTCTTTCTCCACCCACAGACATTTGCGAAGATCCGGAAATTCGCGAACGGATAGAACAGCTCAAATCGGAACAGGAGAGTAAACGACTGGCCGAGGCCCAGCGGAAGCGGGTGCGGCGATCCCAAAGCAATAACACCAGGTACGAACTACGTTCGAGCGTTAATGAAATTGTATCCCCTGGTTTTAACAATTTTATTTTTTTCTCTCACAAATCCAGGGCCCAATCGGTGCGGCGAACTTCGCTGCGAGACAAAGGTCTCACCACCAAGAAGGACGCCGTCGAGGAAGCCCGGTTCCGATTGCAAGCGCAAGAGGTAAGTGTCTTCCCATTTCCATTTCGGGGAAATTAAACTTTCCGATGCCGCTAGCTGGGGGAGCTTCTATCCGAATCAACTTTTGCAGCGGGGAGGGTTTTACCCTGTTGAATCATTTAAACGAAAGGCGAAAGTTTATCGTCTTAGTTCGTGCCCAGAACGAGAAAGTTTGCTCTTTGTGGCAATGATGATAAGCTTGTTTATTCGGGTGAAATGACTGAAAAGGCTGAGCCGGGGTTTTCCGAGAATGCTTACAATCGGAGAGAAAGGTTAGGTACGGGTGATTCTTGCAGTGGCTGCTGTTGATGTGGGAGATTGGTTAGTTAATTGCCTTCGGTGTCGCCAGTGGAAGAGCGTCAGTTGATTGTCGAAGAAAAATGCGGACGATTGATTCTTAATTCCCGGCTTTTGCCTCTGGATGCAAAAGTTGACCGGGATGTTAATGCGATGTCGTGACAATTAGGCTTATTCGGAACGGGTCGGAAAACTTCTATTGGGGATTTCCTATTTGAAAGTGTGTTATAGATCCAATTGGTATTTCTTTTACACTATGCAATGAGTTCCTTCAGAATGTGTTTGAATTCCATTCCATTAACACAAGAAGCATTTGTTTCAGAGAAAAGTTATTCCTCTGGGTCCTTCACAGGTAGATCCCAAATGAAGTGGATTAATTTCGCTTTGTTTGAATTCTACCATCTTTCATCTTCAAGAGGTCTGGTAATTGCTACTAGAGAGTTCCTTGAACTTCATCGAAAGCTTTTTAACTTTTGTATTATCATTCAGATGTTTTATGATTGACCTTCCGGAAGATTATTAAACTGCCTTTTGGAAGCTCATTGAGTGTTTTTTGTTTGCTCTTAAGAAACTCATTAAATTGCCCTCCTTAATCTAACTCCGAATGTTATTTATTCTATTTATCAGCATTGTTTTGATTTTTTTCCAATAAGCTTTCGGCTGTTACTTAGACTGCCATTTAAAAAATTTCTAAACAGCTTTCCACCGCTTTCTTAAAAGCTCCTTGCAATTGAATGTAGAAGTTTTCTGAATTTCTCCAAGGATGTTTCTGATAATTGCTTCAACTTTTTCTTGGACGTTCCTTAGAGTTTTTTAAAGATGTTCCTTTAACATTAACCTTTTGGAAGTTCCTTGAAATCACTTTTTAAAATACGTTTAATATATGTCTGGAACTTACTTGAACTTCTCTTCGAGCCATGAGTCATAAGGTGTCGTCAAGTGAAACCTTTCTTTCAACAGTTTTAATCTAGCTCCTTGAACTTCCACTCAAAGAATACATATATTATCAACTCTGGGAAGATTTGTCTGTTAGCCTGATGATCTTTCTTTCAGAATTGGAATTTACGACTTTGAAGATCCTTTGGTTAATTTCTCATTTGCTCTTTTCATCAGAATGGTTTTGATTTTTGTTTTCTGTAAGTTCTGCAAGAATTCCATGAATTTGTCTGTAAAAGTTTTCAAAATTTATCCAAGGTAATTTCTTGTTGGTCTCGCCTTTGGAAATCCCTTGAAGACTCCTATGACAGTTACTTCAAGTTTTTTGGGACTCGTTTATTCTTTGGGATGTTCTTAACGTTTACTTCTCGGAAGATCCTTTGAATCACGCATTTTAAAGCACTTCTAATGTATCTCTGGAATGATAGCTGCCTTGAAACCTTAAAGCTCTTTCAATTTCTTCAATCAAGCACATTAAATTACCCCTCAGAGAATTGGCAGATTTGTCTATAAGCCTCATGATATTTCTTTCTGAATTGAAATATGATCTGTGAGACTCGTCGTAAAGTCGTTTTTCAGTTTCTTAGAACTTTTCTTTTGAAATTCATTGGAATTCCTTCTCATTATCATGCATTTCTCTCCGAACATTTCCTTCACTCTCTTTCGATAATTTATCTGTTCTGTCTTTCAGCTGGCAGACTGATGCTCTTCAAATCGCCTCTTGTGATTTCCTCAAACTTTGGGCAAATTAAACCGCTCTTCTTTTTTTAAGTTAGATGAACTAATCATTGAACGTTACTTCAACTCACATGGAAGGTCTTTGACTTGCCTATTGAAGACTCTTTCAAATGCATTTTTGGAAGACCGTCGGTTTATCCTCTCAATATTCGCTGCTTTTTTCTCTGGAACTCACTTGAACCGTTTTCAGAATTAGTCTACCCTATCCCCAAAGTCCCATGATACTTTATTTCCGAAATCAATTGATATAGGGTAACACTACTTCGTCTGTAGACCATTTCCGGGCAATAATCGCTACATCTCAGCCCTATTCAAATTAGATTATTGTAACTTTTGCGCATTATGAGTGCATATGTGGCTTAAATTATGAGTGCATATGTTGGTTTAAACACGGCTGAGAAATAGCCGTGATTGACGGAAATTGGGCCGCTGCCGAAGAAGTGCTCCTCCCGAAACTGAAATCGTATTCACGGAAAAAACAAAAATTCTACTCATCCCTTTAACTTTTCTAAAAAAAATGGACATCAAACATCTTACTGAACCATTTTGGAGAACTTAAGCATGCAACAATTTTGTAGGTAAAATTTCCAAAAAAAAAGTCTAGGGACTGTTTTCAGATATTTTTCGTTTTTTTTCTAATTTCACTGTGCAGGGATGTTCTCGGCTTCCAATAGAGCGACTATCACGTCAACATATTCCTACCCTTTCCTTATTTGACCTGCAATCGGGCGGGGCCGACGCCGGCATTGCCTTAGTTTGGGATCACCAACTCTTACATATCATTGAGGATGTATGTTAGTCCCAAGCATCATCTGTTGGTTCTCTGTGTGATAACAGCTGATCTGGCAACAACGAAGTAGCAACATCGGGAGCTCAATCGTGCTCAAACTTCTGCCCTGGCTCAATCAGGTGTATTGGAAAAATGCTTATAGTCTATACAAAATCAAAATACTGTTACTTAAAACTTGTCCGATCGGACAAGGTTCTCCAGAAACGTGAACAGCATCTTAAACGTTTGCAGAGGCTTGAAAAACTTCTCCAGATGTTTGAACAACTTTTCCAGAATCTAAAAGCTTGAACAGTTTCTCCAGAAGCATGAACAGCTTCTCCAGAAGCTTGAGCAGCTTCTCCAGAAACTTGAATAGCTTTTCCAGAAGTTTGAACTGTTTCTCCAGAAGCTTGAACAGCATTTCTAGAAGCATGAACAGTTTCTCAAAAAGCTTGAACAGCTTCTCCAGAAGCTTGAACAGCTTCTCCAGAAGCTTGAATTGCTTCTCCAGAAATCCAGAAAATATTCCCCAGAAGCGAGAGCATCTTCTCTACAAATTTGAACAGCTCTTCCAGAATCTTAAATTGCTCCTCCAGAAGCTTGAGTAGTTTCTCCAGAAAAAAAAATAAGTTACTTCTCCAGAAGCTTGAGCGGCTTCTCCAAAAGCTTGAACAGCTTCTCCAGGAGTTTGAGCAGCTTCTCCAAAAGCTTGAATTGCTTCTCCAGAAATCCAGAAAATATTTCCCAGAAGCGAGAACATCTTCTCTACAAACATGAACAGCTCTTCCAGAAGCTTGAATTGTTCCTCCAGAAGCTTGAACATCTCTCTAGAAAAAAAATGAAGCTTCACCAGCTCCTCCAGAAGCCTTAACAGCTTCTTCAGAAGTTTGAATATGTTCTCCAGAACCTTGAAATATTTCTCCAAAACCTTGAACAGCTTCTTCAGAAGTTTGAACTGCTCCTCCAGAAGCTTGAAAACCATCTCGTTCTCTCAAAAAAAAAAGACGCATCACCCGCTTCTCCAGAATCTTGAACCGCTTCCTGTGGAGCTTGAATAACTTCTCCACAACTACTACACAAGCTTGAACAGCTTTTCCAGGAGCATGGATAGCTTTTCCAGGAACTTGAACAACTTTTCCGGCAGCTTCAATTGAAGCTTGAACATCTCCTCATTTTCTCCAGAAAAAAACCCTTCCAGAAGCTTGAACAGCTTCCCGAGGAACTTTAATAACTTCTTCACAACATCTACAGAAGCTTGAACAGTTTGTATAAATTACCCCTTGAACAGCTTCTCCAGAAACTTGAACAGCTTTCCCAGAAGCTTGAAAAGCTTTTCCAGAAGCTTGAAAAGCTTCTCCAGAATCTTGAACAGCTTCTCTAGAAGCTTGGACAGCTTGTTCTGGAGCTTGGACAGCTCCTACAGAAGCTTGAATTGTTCCTTCAGAAGCTTGAAAATCTTCTCCAGAAAAAGCTTGAAAAGCTTCTCCTGAAGCTTGAACAGCTTCTCCAGAAACTTGAACAGCTTCTCCAGAAGCTTGAACAGCTTCTCCAGAAGCTTGAACAGCCTCTCCAGAAGCTTAAAACTTTCTCCAGAAGTTTGAAAAGCTACCGCAGATCCTTGATTAGCTTCTCCAGAAGCTTGAACATTTTCTCATCTTCTCCAGAAAAAGTAAGCTGCAGAAGCTTGAACGGCTTCTCCAGAAGCTTGAAAAGCTTCTTCAGAAACTTTTAAAGCTTCTCCAGAAGCTTGAACAGCTTCTCCAGATTCTTGAACAGCTTCTCCAGAAGCTTGAACACGCTTCCAGATTCTTGAACAGCTTCTCCAGAAGCTTGAACACCTTTTCCAGAAGCTTGAATTGCTCAAAAGCAAAAACTTGACAATCTGCTCTAGAAAAAAAACTTGAACAGCTTCTCCAGAAACTCGACCAGCTTCCCGAGGAGCTTGAAAATCTTCTCCACAACTTCTCCAAAAGCTTGAACAGCTTTTCCAGAAGTTTGAACTGCTTCTCCAGAAACTTGAACCGTTTCTCCAGAAGTTTGAACAACTTCCCCAGAAGCTTAAACAACTTCTCTAGATGCTTGAACAGCTTTTCCACAAGCATGAACAGCTTTTCCAGAAGCTTGAACAGCTTTTCCAGAAGCTTGAATTGCTCCTACAGAAGCTTGAAAATCTTCTCCAGAAAAAAGAAGCTTGAACAGCTTCTCCAGAAGCTTGAGCAGCTTCTTCAGAAGCTTGAGTAGTTTCTCCAGAAAAAATAAACTTAAATTACTTCTTCCAGAAATTTGAACAGCTTCTCCAAAAGCTTGAACTGCTTCTCCAGAAATTTGAAAAACTTCCCCAGAAGCGAGAACATCTTCTCTACAAACTTGAACAGTTCTTCCAGAAACTTGAATTGCTTCTCCAGAAGCTTGAACAGCTTCTCCAGAAGCTTGAACAGCTTTTCCAGAAGCTTGAACAGCTTCTCCAGAAGCTTGAACAGCTTTTCCAGAAGCTTGAACAGCTTCTCCAGAAGCTTGAAAAGCTTCTCCAGAAAAAAGAAGCTTGAACAGCTTCTCCAGAAGCTTGAACAGCTTCAGGGCTGACCATCGCAAATACGAAGCAATGATACCTCCCACATGTAAAAAGGGATTATTATTTGTCGTCCGGCCTGTTGAGTACGGTCGTCCAGCTGATAACCTTTGTCATTCGTTTTGCTATATTTTTTATCTCCTCGGCAGCACTCAAACGCTCAAACTCCGAACGAAACTCTGAAAATGGTCGTCGGGGGTTGTAATATTCAGTGCATCGTCGGAGAGCATCAATTTTCCACCGATTTCGGTTAGAGTGTGCGATAATGGACGCAGACGATTATGCCGGTTTTCGGTGCCGTACGTAACGAAAGGTATGGATGTCAGTCATTTTTGTACATTTCCCATTCCGTCCGGGGTTGCTCTTTCTCCGCGGTGCAATTGTAAATTCAGTTCAAGACTCGCGCCTACTGCGATCAAGGCGTAGCAAACCGAAAATTGAGTTGTTTGAATTTGAGCTTCTCAATCCGGGAAAAACAAAAAAACAACGGACGGAATTCGAAACGGTGATGCAAGTTGGTTGGGTCTATTGACGCCGGGGAAGGAACAATGGGTGGTCGTCTTTCGCCTCCCGAGGACGCCCGTTTAATCCACAGCCGGCGTATTTTGCTACCGGCTGTTTTACGACCCTTGCGGTATCGTAAAACAGAGCACCGAGTCGTCGGTGTTTTGTTTCGTTGTCCGGACATCCTCAGCCCGGTGGAAGGGAAAATGGGTCACTTGACCGTGGAGTACCGTTTTTTTTTAGTAGAATATTAGGTTATGTTACTGTTTTCCGTCAGCTTTATGGTTTGGTTCTAAACGCTGTGACACGTTTATTGGATGTTTAGATGTTCAATCATAAAAACTTTTGGACGACGAATGTGAGTGGAAGCATAATTCAGAGTCAAGGGCATCATCAATTTCGTTCAATAAAGCGGGATTTGATTGGAAGAAATGGCGGCAACAACAATTCTATGCTTGTAGTGATTTGACATTCAGTTCGTCTTTCTTGCAGCTGAATATACTTCCAGTTCGAGAACATCATTGCGAAATCGACTTGAGCTTTTGCTCACAGGCACGTAGGTTGTCAAGTAAAAAATCAAAAACGAATTACTTCTTGCAGAGGTTAAAATGATTTGTGCCGATTGATATGCGACCGTCAGATTTGATTCTCTACACGGGAAACAATGTGTTCTTCTAAACGAGAAAAGCAGTTCATGATTTCATGAATATGTTGTGTTTTCGTTTAAGGAATATACACCATGAACAATATTCATGAAATCATTATTTTCCCGCCGCCATGAAATCACTCTGATACTGAAAACTTTATTCATTAACCTGGTAAATCTACTTAAGCGACTCTGAATGTGAACAAAAAAAAATCCACCGTTAGGATTCGTACTCAGTGTGGATGTGGAGAGCTTTAATAGTACTTGGTTGATGTACTCACTACGCTATATTTATTCTTGAAAACTTTTAACTAATGAAGCTGATTACACAACTTTAGATTAGAGACAAAACAAGACTTTCTAAGATCATTAGTTCGCATCTGTCATTTCAATAATTTAGGGAACGTCCATTAATTATGTCACGCAAAAAATGACTTTTTAGAAACCCCCCCCCCCCCCCCCCCTTGTCACGTTTTTTTTATGAACCTTCAATTTTTTTATGGATTGTCACGTTTTCCCAAACCCCCCTCCCCCCTTACTGCGTGACATAATTAATGGACCTTCCCTTATTTATTTATTTATTCATTTACTAGTCATCGACAATATCGTATAGACAAATGCTATTAACTAATTCTACACTGAGGCAAAAGAACTTAAGAATTTCATAAGACATGACTTATGAAATAGGATGATTTTTTTTTATTAGCTACTTATGAATTACATAATCATCAAGTATGCATTTCATAAGCCCGACTTATAATTTCCAGAGCGTCCTTGAAGTCATCATTTTCAGTTAGAAATCAGTTCGGCAAAATGGCGGACCTTGTAAGCTTCGTATTAAACGAACAGCATTTTATCGCAGATTTGAAATCGAAGTTACCGGTTGTGTGCATTGCACTGTTTCCGCAGATAAACCTACGTTCAGTCGATAACGCTGAATAAAAGTTCTTTTTGTGCACTGTTTTCTAATTATTCGCTTTCGTTTGACACAAATCAAATTTGGGAGTGGGTTGTAGATTGGCGGCAGAGAAATGTAATTATGTTTCATCTAGTTTTTATTACTTCACGCCTCTATATGCTATTTCAATTGATTTCCTTCAAAACACCTTGAAAATTGTTTGCTGGGGAAAGACAGCTTCCAGATTCCACTGGACGTGATCAGGCCATGAAAGAAACAGCAGAAAATCGGAAATCCAGTCGATGTAAGTTTTTTTTTATTTTTCCCCTGTATAACATAAAAAGCTCAATGTTTTATTTTAACAGGATCTCCATTCGTATAACCATGAAATTCAAGCAGGTCATCCTTTCGCCAAAGATGCCAGCAGCAGCCAAGTAAACAAAATAAATAAACCTATGCTGTAAATTCTGTAAATCAGATTTTCGTACAATAAAAAAAATGAAGAATTCCAAATGGACCAACAAGGACATCTTAATTTATCAAACTTTAATTTTTGTGATAAAAACATTCACATTTATACTGTGTGATTCATATATCATGCTTATAAAATTCACAACAAGATTGCAATGAAATTCATAACTAAGCATTATGGTTTTCATTAGTAAATGCTTATGTCATTCATAACACCTGATTATGGTTTTCATACGGCAAATAATATAAAAATCTTAAGTAAAAATATCTACAAATTCCCCTTCCCAATCATAAGTTAAACTAATGATTTTCATAACAGATTCTTTTGTCGCAAATTCATAAGTGATTCTTATAGAATTCTTAAGTTCTTTTGCCTCAGTGTACTTCTAAATAGGCTTCGTGCACAAATTACGTA
>JAHHFK020003625.1:0-31758 GCA_024533555.2 Aedes koreicus | reverse complement strand
TCAATCAAATCTTGATGGTCAACATATCTGTTCGAAGGAGCAACACCGTCCGTCATATCTTTTTCCAGCTTTAACAAAGAAATCAAACAACAAACAAAACATCAAAACATGTGCCTCTGTTCGCCTCTGGTCGAAAAACGAATAATCTTCAAAGGAAGTCAATCATCTGGTTTTCGTTGCTATTTTTTCTTCTCAAGAATCCTAAAAAATAAAATATCTACCTTCACCGTTGGACGCTACCACTTTTAGAGGAGCCAGGACTCAATAAAGAATCCTCATCCACGTTTTCGTCGCCTCGCGGGCATGCGTGCGTGTGCTCATCTCCAGAGGGGAGATAATTTGATAAAAATTATAGCCGCGCACAATCGTGACAGGTAGGTATTAATTTAATTGTAATTATTAGTGTCGGTCACTAACAACAGCCGGGCCCGGTTCCCGCGAGTTATGACCGGAATTAAATTCTTTTGTATCAAAATGCATGTACAATAAATACACACATGTGGAAGGTAAGTTTGATGCACCTTGTTTTATGAACTCTTCAACTTGGGACCTCACGGGGATTCAATTTAGGTGGGGCGGGTGGCACGAAGAGACGGAAATTTGCAACGGCTGCTTTCGAGGATGAAGATGCAAGGTAGGTGATGGACCGGACTGACTGATGATGCGAGTTCATCGTCAGAAGGAATAACAAAAAGGTTAATTGAAGCCGTTTGAAAGCGTTTGGTTTTTTGTTTTGGAACCGTCAGGTTCTGTGATGAAGCATTAAGGAACGATAATTTGGTTCGACACATGTGTTTTAGTTTTTGCAGGTTTAGAGGTCAACGAACCACGCAGAAAACTGAAATAATTCATATTCAGCGTTTGTTTGAGAATTTTTATGGATTCAAATTCCATTCAATCTTGATGCTTGTACTGTTCATGTGAAAGGTAAAAACTTAAAATCGCCGAGCACTTAAAAGAAAGCTTGTGATAAAGTTACGTAAGTACAGTTTACCGTTAAATGTCATATTCGTTTCTGTAGCTCAATAAAGCTTTTGTCAAAAGGGAACTCCTGAATTTTGAGTGCCAACTGGTTAATCTTTCTAAACAAAAATATATGCTCATGTGGTTTTTGGGCAAATTTGAACCTGAAAATTCTTTTATCCTTTATTTTTTTCTTTATTCTGCAACCTAGACAGCCTAAGGCAGATTTACCACCGGACGGAGAAACATCCACCCTACGAATCGCACCCATCAACACACTACTGAACCACTGGCCTTACTACCTTTCTCAAGGAAGAAGTTTTAGTGTCCCTCGTTCAAGCACTGTACTTTAAGTACCATAATACTGGTATCAACCGTTTTAAACAATAACTCACTGTTTGAAATTAATATCCAAAATTTGCAGGAGTACATCAATCGCCTCGAGATGTTCTTCTTCGTAAATGGAAACGCTGGAGGACAGGATAGTCCCGGTGATAATCACTATTGCTACACCGTTTCTGTAAGGCTGTGTGCACCAGAAGAACCCCAATTCAAGCTCCAACAAGTCCTGGTAGACCTCTTGAAGCAGCACCCACACCTATAACCAACGTGGTTGCCAAAAGATACAAATTTCGGAAGTGCGAGCAACATTCTTTGCAGTCCATCACTGATTTTATTATCAGTTTGAAAGCAATGTCCTAGTTCGTTACAGTTACGGTGATTTTCTTCTCCGATGCTCTCCGTAATCAGTTGGCTGTAGATATTTACGTCCAAAGTCTATACAAACGGTTGCTTACGGAAGCCCAGCTAACGTTTGACAGAGCGTGCTCGCTTGTGAGGAGCTGGGAGACTCTTCTCAGTCAGAACCAAAAAATGTCCAGCCTTACATCATTGTCGAAGATCGCAGCAATCCATCATCAAGGAGGAAAACAGCAAAACAAACGATGGCATGGCAGCCAGCATAACGATAAGCAGAAATCATCAACGAATCAATCCCACCATAAGTCGTGAAAGCCATGTTCCGGTGCAGTCGGCATCCTGATCCAACCAGGTGTCCTGAACAGAGTTGAGCGTTTTACACGTGTAGCAAGTAGGGCCAATCTGCCTACAATACAAGTCGTCATCGAGTCAACTCCATAGCAGGAAGTCGAAAGGAACCAATCAAGATCAATGC
This sequence comes from Aedes koreicus, assembly GCA_024533555.2. Classification (NCBI taxonomy): domain Eukaryota; kingdom Metazoa; phylum Arthropoda; class Insecta; order Diptera; family Culicidae; genus Aedes; species Aedes koreicus. Next base: position 29,621 of record JAHHFK020003625.1, on the reverse strand, counting down.
TGCTTTTCAGAAGCATAGGAGGTTCTACGGTTGAATCAGTTTGAAGTTACAGAAACGTCCCAAGCTTGCCATCGTCGCAGTGTTAAATCCAATGTCCAGAAATGTCATCCTACCTCCGGTAGTAGCGACCGATTGCCTTGAACCATCTCAATCTACCGAAAATCGTACCATTGAAGTGCAAAGTCATCGTCTAGAGTCGAAGCGTGATCTCTGTTGCAACTTACAAGGATAAGTTTTCGAATTGTCCATTAGTTCCGACTTACCAAGAATATGTTTCCATTTCAGATCAACGTATCCATCAAAAGGGCAGCGTTACCCTTCGCGTTACCGCACTTTTAGGGACATTCAGCCGCCGTGTGAGAGATAGTGATCCCCACGGACCGAGAGATAAACTCCCTGTTGGGTCACGACGGTCTGGATCTATCCGGAATGGAGGAGGATCTATTCTGATAAGTTCGTGAGTACTTTAAACCCGTCATTTGAGTCAAAATTGAAGTTTCCGATTAATGTATCCAAAACAGCAAAGGATCCAATTACCAGATTGACAGCCGAAATCGTTTAAAACCCGATTCAACACCGATACAGCGTTTTCGGTACCTTTTTTTTGCTTCGCGAAAAATTTGAATGTGGTCTTGAAAAGTTGATCTCAGAAGGAATTCTGATTACAGTGGAAACTTCTCTATGGGCTCGTCCCACCGTGAGCGTCCTAAAGAAGGATGGTTTGGTGCGCATTTGCCTCGACGGTAAAACTATCCTCAATCTTTCAGAAGCACTCCTAGAGCCCCTCATGTTGATGGGAAATTCTGCTTCTGCTTCTGACAAATTTCATCATTAGATATCGTTACTCCGCGCATTAGGAGAATACAACAAAACAACAATCAAAGTGTATCCTCAATCGTTATGTAACGGCTGACCATAACCCCCTTCCAAGGGTTGAGGATATTTAGGCCAAAGTAGCAAATTGGAAGATATTTTCTAAATCCAAAAAAATCCTTCAAAGGCTAAATCATCATAACGTCCGAATCAATTTGGATTAATCGTGTTTCAATGAAACAGAGATTTTTTTGTCTGCGAATATCCTTTAGCCTGGAGTTAAACCCAGATCCATTAGGGCATTTTCAGCGATGGTCTATTTTTGGAATAACTTGATACTTGATTTGCATCAGCAAAACTTGAATAGAACCAGCTAAAATAGACCAACTTTGCGTTCCCCGCACCGGTGTTGTATTTTTTTTTTTTGTTAAAACAGCCAACACCTCTCACCCTGTGAATCATTTAACATCAGAGATCAGAGGTTTAATATTTTTGGAGATCGCACATTTTTCGCGATCTTTTTGCCTTGGATTGGTTTGACCAAATAATTTTGACTGCCATTAGTGCGAGGAATATTTGCTGTTCCGTTTGGCTGAAGGTGACTGTATGAATGCATCTATTTCATTTAAACGATGATACCCCGGTTGGCATACGGATGTTTGCCGAATGGACGTTTGGCATAAGTACGTTTGGCCGAATGGACGTTGAAATTTAAAATCAGATTCTACTGTGAAATGCCATGCCATGTAATTTTAGGGTTCGAAGCCATTTAGCCAATTATCTTTTAATCATTTGATTCCAAACAACGTCTCAAAAGTAAAATAAGAAAAATGCAATTTTATCAAAGCTCAAAATTATCACACATTAGATTCTCACATAATTCACCAGTCGGTTCAAAATTTCTCAAATTGAAATGTATGAAATGAGAATTACATTTGTTTGATCAGTGAAACTCCAAAGAACTGCTCATGTTTGAAAAAAGGAAAAATCTCACAAGGTGTAATAAACCGGGCAAGCGCTTGATTCAGAAGTTTGCTTTCGAATACAGGAATATATATCGTCATAGAAGGCCCATGTGCAAAGAATCAAAAGAAGGTATCTTTCCGAAGAACTGCATATTTCTTCAAGATTATAACAAATAATGACCCATTCTAGCTGTTTAACATAATACATATTTCCACCTAAAATCCGGAGTCTACGATTTTATCAAAACATATTCATACTTCTCATGTATATGGGCAAATGGCCGAATACCATATTTTGATTTTGAACATAAAAATTTCGTTTTATTAGTGAATGAAATAGTTGAAACTTAATTAGAATGCTTATAACTGAAACGCGCACACATATTGATAAACTCTGTAGTGTAATAAATCTAGAATATCGAGATGCTATCAAATGCGTTCGAGAATGTTTTTTGGTTCCATGTTTCCTTTCGAAGATCTAATGCGTTTGAAAATACGTTTTAGATTCTTTTTCCTTTTCTCTGCAATACATTTATGCTAATAGACAATTTTCGGGCAAACGTCCAATTTGTAATTCGGCAGCAGAAAGGCTCTCTCTCTCTCTCTCTCTCTCTCTCTCTCTCTCTCTCTCTCTCTCTCTCTCTCTCTCTCTCTCTCTCTCTCTCTCTCTCTCTCTCTCTCTCTCTCTCTCTCTCTCTCTCTCTCTCTCTCTCTCTCTCTCTCTCTCTCTCTCTCTCTCTCTCTCTCTCTCTCTCTCTCTCTCTCTCTCTCTCTCTCTCTTTCTCTTTCTCTTCTCTCTCTCTCTCTCTCTCTCTCTTTCCAAAACTGATAGAAAATGAACTTGAACTGAAGAAAGTGTGGTTAGAAGTACGTAAGCAAGTCGGTCCTATCATTGCCCAAAATTTGATGAAAGGGGTCAAGGCTAAGGTGCGGGCATTTGGGTTGGGAGAAGAGGTTCAATAAACCAATGATGTCAAACCTTAACCGTTTAATAGTACTTTATTTCCAGAAAGTTTGAAAAGAATCGGGCTCAAGGAAAATTTTTGGTGACCTATTTTGTGTGGCCAAATTTCATCGAATACAGTCTTTATCTCGGGTAAGAAGCATGTTCTGATAGAAGTCTGGGCCCCTTCTTAGTCAGGAAAAAAATTCATTATAAAAACAACCATAAATGTGCCAGTTCAATTAAATTTTTATTCATTTCGTTGCATGCGTAGCAGCGCTCGCACCGGGTTCAGCTAGTAAACAATAAACAAGAATTGCTAAATCGAATGTAGGGGAGATTGTCAAAGTTAAAATGAAAAGATTATCTTTATATTGATTGTTTATGTCACGTAGGTTATGTGTTAGAGTCAAAAAAATAACATAATTACTATTTACTATTTCCTTAAAGTTAAACGCGAAAAACAGGTAAACACTGGTGTAAGAATTTTCCTTATGAAAGAAATACATAGAGAATTTATTCCTTATGAAAGAAATACATAGAGAATATATTCCTACGCATTAAAACTCAATTTGATAAAGTATTTAACCGATATTTTTGTGTAAATGATTTTCTTTCTGTCTATGTAATTCCTGTTTTCGATTTGTGCCAAATAAGTCATGATATTTAGTATACTCTGTGGCACTCTTAATCACCTTAAAACTGTATTCTTCCAATAAGACATTAAATGTCCAAGTGTGGAAAATGTAACTGGATCTATTAAAAAAAATTCTCTCTAGCCTATCTGGCATGACATACAACAATAATAAAATTTACATAAAATAATGCAAATCAAACACAATGTCACGCAATCCAGGAAATACCTTATTATCGAGCTAAGGCAGCTTTCGACTTCCTGAATCCGAACAAATCCGCATGCAATCGCCTTTTGTCCGCAGCAGTCACAAATGACAACTGTTTTGTTTGGCTTTGTGTTGCATTTTTGTGATTGCAAAAACATCCCCATAATGGGTCCTACCTTTATTTTCTGCAAATTCCCTGCTGTGAACCCAGGGGTAAGGGTCCCGCATTCTACCTGTTTCCCGTCGCTCCGAAACGACGAACTCGGCAGTCCAAGGGGTAATTAATGATTATTTTTGCACTTCACTTTCGCTTCCTGTCTGCCGTGTTTCTCTCTCTCTCGCTCCTGGTTGTTGGTTAATAGTCGGGAGCTCAATGCTTTCACTCGGTGCTTTCCTTTGCATAGAGGAGGCATAAGGATGATGGTTTTTGTTTTGCATGTTGCATTTTTCGGTGAAATGTGAGGATGAGGGCTTTCCCTCTCTTCCAGTGGGATCGGTTGTTTGCAATGGGTTTTGCGGTGGGCTTCCGTTATTCACATGTAAGAGGGCGTGCGGTTTTTTTTCGCAAGGGATTCGGTTGAGTGCGCTTTGTGATGGTAATTTTTTTTTTTCACTCGGTGAAAGGTTGCAGTTTGAGGTTTGACTTTTCAGAGAATGATAATTATCCAATTTTGAGCTATTAAGTTCTATGTTTGTTTTGTGGATTATGCGATTTGATTGTTTGCTTTTGCAGAATTGAGTGGGATGATTAATTGAAGTAAATGCATCATTCTTTGAAATGTGCTTAGAAAACATGGAGTAATAGTAATTGATTCATAGGGGCCAATTATAGAAGTCGAGTCGACCATCGCTTTGCTTGACCGGTTTTTTTTGCTATTACAGATGTCGAGATCGACAATATTTTGACTAGTGATCTATCACATTCTGTTGGATAAAAGCTTAATTTGATACGCGTTTTTCGTCTGGAAGTTATAATTGGCTGAGAATGGTAAGAAAAACAAAAAAAAACCTTTTTTTGTAGGTGAATTAATAGAAAAACAATTTACTCTTAGCGAAAAAGATCCACTCATAATTAAAAAAAAAAAAAAACAAATCATCGTCAGTTCGAACGGCTTGTTGAACTGATTAAAATAAATGTGTACATCGCCATAGGCTTCCATGGAGTTGAATCCAGCAAAACTAATATTTAGCAAAAGTGGGAGAAAATTATCCAAGAGCTCGATTCATTAGGATCATCAATGCGGCTTGGGTCGGGATGACAAAAAGTTATCAATCACTTTTCGTTTAAATACTTTTAAACGTCTTCTTCTTCTTTCTTAGCGTTTCAAGCTTATTGCTTTCGCAATTTAGCTTATTGCTTGCTCGTAACTAAGTGTTCTAAAGGTACTTCCACAGTTATTAATTAAGAGTTTTCGATGCCAGGTACCACTTTTGCATTAGTATGATTGTGTGGCAAGTACAATCATACGCTATGCCCAGGGAGTCGAGAAATTTTCCTCAACTAAAACCGACTGAGCTAAGGGAGGACCCCATACTTTTAAACATGGGTTCTTTAAATTGACTCTCGGGCTCAGCCGGTGGCCTCCCAAATGCTTCGGAATAACCGTAACAGTAATGATCTTTTTAAATAAAGAATGTGCACACCAAAAAGTAGTCAACGGGAAATTAGTGGTATTAAATGGAAAATATGAGAAAATCAAGAGTAAAGCATTTATTTAAGACTTCATAAAAATACAAATATAAAACATATACAGTTAAGTCAATTTGACCTGTTATCAAACCCCCCCCCCTTTCTTTTACCCCCTCCCACCTTTTTTTCATTGTCTCCCCCCCCCCCATTTTGCATTTTTCTTCCTTTTCCCCCCGAACTTTTTCCTCCAATTTCCACCCCTTTCGTTTTTCGAAGATTCCTTTTGACCAGAGCCCAATACTTTTCTATCGGACGGAGTTCTGGCGAATTTGGCGGATTGCAATAATTTGGGACAATATTTACACCATTAGCAATGTACCAATCCTTAGCCAGTTTTCCATAGTGGCAAGATGCCAGGTCAGGCCAGAACAGCACCGAACCGTTGTGTTCCCGAATGAACGGCAACAGTCGTTTATTCAGACACTCTTTTACGTAAATTTGTCCATTTAGAGTGCCAGTCGTGATGAAGATGTCGCTTCTGAGACCGCATCCACATATTGCATGCACAGAAAAAAATAATGAATTTTAACAAGCGCGTAAAATTTCCCCTCGTTTATTCTAAGCCAAAGGAGGCGTAATCAATGAAATTGTTTGCAATCTTTCATGTGCCATACAACAATGTTCGCAGTCTTTCATACAACAGGCTAGATTCAGGCGTTATCGGACTTAACTTTACATGAAATATCCCATTATTTTCTGACAAATCTAGCATTCCCTTTATGTGCATTAGATAACACAGAAAATTCAATGTTTCTTTTTATCTGGACGAAACGATTTTTTTTTTACTACATCAGTATTTTTTTAAAAAAAACAACAACAACTACTCTTCCCCAAAACAACGAAAAAAAGAAGTGCCAGCAGCTGCTCAAAGTAAGCTTTGCAATAGTTTTGTTTCCCCCATTTAAATAAGTCGGATTCTTTCCCCTACAGTATAATAAAATATTTTTTCGAGATTGTGTTTTCGTTTTTTTGCTTGTGTTGTTGCTTTGGGGAGAACCCCACCACTTAGAATTATTAACCTCCCCCTTTTTTCCCCTTTTTGGCGAAACAAGGGGGAAATTTTTCCTTTTTTCGCCACATCACGAACGGAGATATTCGGTTTCTTCTTAAATTCTTTAATCACTTTCTTCCTCTCCGCGACGAAACGAGAATCATGGTTACCTCCGGAACCGACCTTTCTCTTTAAAGTTAAGCGCTGCTGAAAGTTTTTTAGCACTTTAGTAACCGTCGATTTTGCGATTTTTAATGACTTGGCAATATCGCCGTGCGACATATCTGGATTTTCCACTCTTTTGTGCAAAATTGCTTCGCGCACGCGTTCTTGATTCGACGCCATTTTACTGAATAAAGGTTACTGTAGCCAAATGACGTCTTCATTATAGCACACATACATTAATATTCATGTAGTAGTGATCGGATTAGCAAAGCGCACACGGAGAAGACTGCATTAGGGCATTTCCGACGACTACTTTTTGGTGTGCACATTCTTTAATAAAAGCATAATTTTTTGTATATTTGCACTCGGGATTTGAAAATTTACCCTCGAGACTGGCCGGTGGCCTCCCTAACTGGGACCAGAATGACAATAAAAATGGTTTATGAAATTGATCCCAAAACTCAAAAGTACTTTCATAGGCATCTTTTAACTGTTTTTGCAGTAATGATCAATTTCCATATTTAAAATTAATCTTAGAACTCCTAGACTTTTTGCTAAAGCTCTCCTAAGAGCAAAATTTGGGTACATTTTTTTATTTGAACATCGATCATCAACGTTATTTAGTACACTCCAGTACGCCCAGGGGGGCTCAATACAGCTGATGTATTCGCTACGTATTTGAAACGGCTTATACATATTATTAGCATAAACATTAAATTTTGACCAGTACATGGACTTAGGTGGCCATGGTCTGCCTAAAAATAGTCAATTTATTGCTCATTAACTTCAAAGTATATAATTTGTTTTCCCTTTCGGCTATGTCTCAAATATCGGGGTGGTTTTTTTTTGTTGGAGCGTAGAACCACTGCGTCCACTGAGTTCAATTGATCAATTGGTTATCTATTTGCACATCACATATTTACAGTACACTACTTCCGACGTAAGGTATAGAGGCTTGTTCTGCACGACTTGAAATTCAAGACGATTCAATTTCACTTTTTCTCCCTACGCTCATGGATTTAAGCAATTATCCACTACAGAAAATGTATAGACGGCACATCTGAGTAGTTCAAGAGAGAATATCTCAGAATCCTAGGAATAAACATACCCGAAGCTCAATACTTTCCAGTAATCCAGGAAAAAAACTTCTTCAATGTTCAGGAAGGAACTTATCAGAGGCACTGCCTATAGGAAGGAATTTCTCAAAAATTCTGGAACAAACTTCCCAATGTTCAGAATGATACATCCTAAATTTTGGAAAAGGACTTCCCGAAAGCTCCAAAAGAAGCTTCCTTAAAGTTAAATTGGAACTTCCCAGCCGTTCCAGAGAGCGTCCCCCAAGTTCCGAAGGGAACTTTCCAGAATTTCAAGAATACGGTTTTCTAGAAGTTCAGGAATCAGCAGATGCTCAGGAAGAATCTTCTCGGAAGAACAAGAAGAATTTTCCCAGAAGTATTCAAGAAGTTACTTTTTAGTAGTTCCAGCAGAAATTTCTCAGATATTTTGGAACAAATTTCGCCGAAAATCAGAAGCGGAATCCTTTAGAATTCAAAAAAAAACTTCCTAGACGTTTAAGCAGATTTTCCTGGAAGTTCTGGAGTGAACTTCCTCAAAGTTTTGGAGAGATTTTCCTTGGAATTAGGGGGGGGGGGGGGGGGGGGTGATGGACTAATTCCAAAATTTGGGAGTGAATTTCCAAGAACACAAACTCATATAGAAATTACGTTCCAACGTTCGGAGAATCTTCTGCAGAAAAAATCCTTCAAAAAAACTTATGCTGCCTCTAAGTTCTAAGACTTTACCAAAAGATCATAATACTTCGAGATACAATCAATATAATGAGATTGATCTCTGCATTGACGACCTTATGGTACTATGTGACTTTATGGTACTATTTTAAATTCGAAAAATAGTCATTAGCAAGTTATATTTTAGGCGGAAAAAAATTTGAATTTTCGAAAATTGTCAAAAGAAAGTGTTATAACTTACAAAATTGAGAATCTAACTCAGGAGCTTGGTTTTTCTCTTGCCAGTTTTATAAGCCGCGCACAATTTTCATCGTAATGGGGAAATACTCCAAGTAGAGACATCATAGTATAACTCTGGATATCTGAATTCTACGAAACATATTACAAGATCGTGATCACAAGCTAATAAATGTTGTATTTACAAAAGAAAACGAACTGAGTTAGAAAATCTAGTTCCAGAAACAATAGTTACACAAGAACAAACAGACAAAACACTTATAAGTTTATCAATGACCACTTTTTAAAAGGTAATTTAACGTGTCGCCATGTATTTTTCAACATATATTGAGTGCTCACTGGATTGTGATAGTGTCCCAACAAACATTGGTGTTGAATTAGAGCTTATTCGGGCAAATTTGGAGAAGCTATTCAGCTGTTTCTTCTAGAATAGCTGAATAGCTTCTCCAAATTTGTTTGAACAAGCTCTAATTCAACACCGATGTTTGTTGGGGTGTTCGGAATAATGTTTTACATTGCGAAATTTTTAATGTGTTGTCTGTTTGTCTAATAACATTTAAAGCTTTGAAACTATAAAACCCTCCCCATTATAATACACGTGGTACTTTTTACCAGGAAAATTTATTACGTGCGTACTATATACAACTTGGATGAAACAGGGGATTCCACTTTTAAATGTCCTTTTGGCGTTCCATTTCTCTTTTTTCGTCATTTCTGATTTAATCCATAACGGGCAAATCTTCTTCTCCATCACCTCCAGAAATAACTCCAAAACATTGGACACCATAGGTTGGCTGAAGCTTTAGTGCATGTTGCTACCAATGCATTGTTGATAACTTTCAGCTGCGAGAAATTAAAGGAATGCACATATTTTAAATACTGGTTATATAGCTTTAATTTAATTTGTAACCTTGCATTAATTTTTGGGCAGATCCACCGGTATATTAATTTTTTATTTAATAAAAAAAAAAAAAACCAAACGACAAAAAATATTTTTTTTTTTTAATAAAAAAAAAAAAAAAAAAAAAAAAAAAAAAAAAAAGCGCCAAAAAAAAATTTTTTCTAGTGGTTTTTTTTAAAATATCAGAGAAAAACATCATGGTTAGGTTCTTCCCTACACGGGTTTATTTGATCTCTTCTGCATGACCGAATTCCCACACTTTGTCCTTGGCATCACTCATAAGGTTCTGGGCAACAGAGATGGCATTTCGCACTAATGTTACGCCAGCGCGTGAGATTTGTACCTTCACAGAGGATACAACCATAACTCACCGCAGATAATGCTAAGTGCTCTTTTATTCGGTGGCAAATAGACAGAGTGAAAGTGTGCGCAAGTGAGGGGATGGCTTGGAGTGAGTGAATCACTCTCTCTTTAAAACGACTGCTCTCACGTGCTCTTATCTGTCTTCACCCACGTGCTCTCTCTGTGATTCGCTGATGCGGTTGATAGTGAAAACTTCGTCGGATTTGTAACAAAATTTGACATTTAATGTCCGAAAAAGCGAAGCGGGAAGAAACATTCTTCTTTCTTCCTTTGTTATGTAGCGTCAAAGCGGATTTGCAATCCCTGCTGTATATGAGCAGAAGAGCCCACGCCAGTGAGCTCACTGGGGCACACGCGTCAGTGAATTTATCTGGATTCACTTCTGTGAATTTGAGAGCTCTTCTTCTCACTCTAGAGCGATCGAGTGTTGTGTGAATAAAAACCATTTTTTTACACTCACATGCGCTACCCGCAAGCAAACACGGGGGTCAATATACACAAGAGAGAAGAGCTCTCGTTGAGGTAGGAAGAGTGTGTGGAAAAATTTAAATCTCTCTTTACCACACTGAGGATATGGACATCACTGCTGGGCAATAGTGGGTCCGACTTCTTTTGATACATTTATCCATTGTTTCTTCAAAGTTTTCGGATACTTCAGGTCTTTAACAAAGTTAGGCTTTTAAGACCTCCCAAAACTTTCTAATCGGACGAAGTTTCAGCGAGTTCGGTGTGTTGAAGTCTTTTGGTACAAAAACAACATTGTTGTCTCTGTACCAGTCTAACACCGGCGCGTATTAGCAGGATGTCAAATTCGGTCAATAAAGCGGCTCGCCTTCGTGAGACCGCAGGAAGGGCAGTCGTCTCGGTAGATTTGACGATTCGTGGTACCCGTCGTGATGTATAGCTGGCTCATCTCAAGCAGCATACATTCGCTTAAAACGGTTGCAGCTTCTTGATTGTGACTCTTACAAAACAGCATGATTTGCAACAAGTGTGCTATTAAGGATCTCTTCACACCCATAGATGGCCTACCAAAGCGAGAGCTTTTCGGCGAATTTCTCCACCTCCTTCTTCCTTGTCTCCTCAGGAGCAGCCAACTATGATGTGCCAACGTAAAACTTCTGTCCCGGAAATTGCTATATGTCCGCCTTGATTAAGTCTCATCGTCCATCACGGCGCACTTCGATTCTGCCTTCCACTCTCGGTACAGCTTCCTGGCGTGGTTACCATTATTTTGCCAACATATGTGAATATTTTGCCAACATAAAAAATACATTCTTAGCAAGTTTCACTCAAAATTTCATCAATTTTTATTCACACGCTAAAAATTTACCAGACAATAATAGTTTTTTTTCGGAAATTCATCGTTATCAAGTTAATCAGTAATGCTGCGATCAATTTCCATAATGAAGGTTCGTTATTATATTGGCCGTGGATAAGGTTAGGCTCAATTAGCAACCTGCATATTATTTTTAAATGTTGAATGTTTACCTATAGAAATTCTGCTATCAGTGCTTTAAAAATAGTAATCCTCTAATATGGTACACAATAGAACATCAAAATACTACGTTATCGAAATTTATTTAAGTCAAGCATATTTCCAAAGTACATGAAATCCGTATGTAAACAAAATGTTAAAGTGATTTTGATGTTTTATTTTTTAAGAAAGCTGCAAAGTTCAGCTCAAACAAACGTTTCAACTTTTGCCAGTATATGGTAAAGTTTATAAAAAGTCTGCTTTAACAATTAGTATCAACATTTTCGCAAATAATCATGTTATGTTGGAAGCAAGGGTGAGTCACTTAGAACAATGTGCCAGGCACGCCTTAGTAGAAAATCTTAAACCATACTGGAACACGTGTGGCACTCTGTGGCACACTTTTGACGTTTGTACTTTTCAAAAATATAACCTGGCAGCCCCGAAAAATTGACGTTGTACTTATGTTGTTGTGGTGTTGTTTTGATTTGTTTGTTTCGTCACGCAACAGACATAAGCTTTAGAAAAAAAAATGATTATGAGTGAACTGTTGAGCTATCTGTAGGCAATATCTTGAGTGGAACAGTGGATAAGGTGAATTAATATAAATTAAATTAATAATTCGTGACATGATAATACTTAGCAGCTACAATTAAAGGCACATTTTTGGAGCAAATTGGACGCGAAATTTTGGAACCATATACCTCCATTATCTCCAGTCGTTGGCTCAGCTAACCACCGAGTTGATCCAAGATATTGAAGATGACATACGGATCATGGCTGAGAGCCTTTGTGAAGAAGTTGCAGCTGGTGGAACTCCGTTGAGCAAAGATCGAGGAAAGGAAACTGGCACATTTACAGCTTGACCACTATAACTGGTAATGTTCATTTCCGAATGCTAGGATATTCATCAAGGAAATGACGTTTTCGGATACATCGACACAATCATCGTCATGAAATGTAACTAGTCACTCTCCTGCTGCAGTTCGCAAGCCTCAACAATGCCGACAGAGGAACATCTTTAGAGACTACTACTAGTACCTCACACAACGACTCAGATATCATATCTTGTGATCCATTAAGTGATCCAGAGAATTGTTTGTTAAATGATTCGAGCGGATTAAAGGGTGTTCCGATCAAAATTTGGCCAAACAGTAATGTGTGTGAGTCAATCCAAGTATATATTAATAAGTCAAATTCTTTTTCTTTCTAAGTTCAGTTAATACAGAATACTGGAAAAATATTCAGCTAAGCTTCCTATTTACCGATTGCGAATTGCCGGGTCTTTCGTTTAACACCTGCCATAAAATTTTGTACAGTCTCCTTGTCCACTTTATTCGCCACAGAACGCCAGTTTGCCTTGAACTGTTTCTCGCTCAGCTTTTTCAGTCTTCTTAAGTTCCGCTTGACGATGGCCCAATATTGTTCGACTGGGCAGAGCTCTGGCGTGTTGGGAGGGTTCTTGTCCTTGGGCTCCACTTGAACGTTGTTGGCAGCATACCACTCCATGGCCATTTTTCCGTAATGGAAAGATGCCAAATTCGGCCAAAACAGAACGGAACAATTGTTTCGCCTCAGGAAAGGCAGTAAATGTTTTTGTGGGCACTACTCTATGACTACTCTAACTACTGGCTTTACAAGATGAATATTAAGGTAGACTTCATCTGCGAAATGAATTGCAGTAGACAACTCTGAGCACGTTAAATTCTTCTGTGTTAGACAATCTCTGACAAGGCAAAAATACAATCTAGACCAATACAGAAATATGTATCAAATTTACGAGAAAAAAGATATACTGCTTCTATAAAATGTAGTAGTTTTCTCCGCGAAGTTAAAAGTTTCATGAAGATAGACAAAAAAATCAGACTACGATGAAATGACCAAAACAATTTACAGTGACAGCGACCGAGGCAGTGACACACTGCTAACTGCTCTATAGTCACTGTGACAATTGGAAAACGTATAGTTAATCTGGCAGTATTTCTGACTTAAAACAAAACCGCTGGCAGTGTGGCAGTAAAGCCGTGCCAGCTCCCTAGCCATCGCTGACGTGCGGTGGCGACAAAAACGAAGAAGGTGAAGACGAATAGAAGAAGAAGAAGAAGTGTAATATTTCACACATTCGACAGTCCAGTTTGACTCGATCAGATTCAGTCGACTTCTCTAATGTGAATTTTTGCTCGACTAGACAGTGACAAGTGTCGAGTCGAATAGGTCGTTTCGACTTCTATAATTGGGATTCAAAAAACCCAAAGGTCATAGTATTTTGACAAGAGAAATTCTGTGAGAAGTTGAGAGAAGTGTTTCAATTATACTTCCTCGATCTCGTATTGAAACTTCAGAAACTCTGCTTCCTCTTTTTTCATAGCATTTTGTGCTGATTGCTTTCACATTTTGATTTTGATTTGCTCGCATTTACGCACTTATTAAGAAAATAAGAAACTCCGCACTTATTAATTATTACCTTTTGATGCCACGCTCCTTTTTATATAAGTATGATCGTGTTACTTCATAAAAAAATTTCCCTCATTTTACCTGAACTAAGAAAAAAAACCTCACACCCAATAAATATTAATACGAAAATTAAAATGCAAACATCTGCTTATTCCTACAATGTTTTATCCGAGATCATAAATGAAGCAAAAAAAAAAAACAGATAGTCGTTAGATCTGTAATTGCCTGCCAATTATCTATTAAACAAATATCCTGGAGATGCAACGTTGCGCATTATTTTTCTTCCATTTTTCCACACCCTCGCCCGTCGTCGCCTCTTCTACTAAAAATGACACCGTCCAAAATCCCCTGGCCACATCATCTCCCCAGTACAACAGCAGATTATAATCTACCATGCTCTGTTCAAAGAAAGGTCCTCCCACCGGCGATGGTATCCCAAAGGGCAGGATTTCCCAGCGCCGTCTTAACCGCAGTTTCTATGTTTCCGAGTAAAACACCGGAAAAGCCTCAAATTACACGCAGCCTAATTACATTTTCGCCTGAGATAACACACCCGACGAGAACCGCCACGATGAGGTGAACGATGCTGAAAGCAACATAAAGACAAGAGCAATGATGATCCCTCGGAGGAATATTAGCAACAGCAGCATCAGGAGTCGTCAGTGGGTGGGTGGGGTATCATAAAACAGCTCATTTTGGCTCAATTAATGAGAAACGAAGAGCCGCAGCCATCATCACCGGGTGGGTGGAGGCGGGCATGTTTTGGGTTTTCTTTTAATTCTCGCCGTTTCCGGGGAGTGACAATCTTCAAGCATGGTTGAAGGCTCATTTTTTTTCAAATCCTCAAAACGGCGATGACGAGGTTGGATATGGGTGTTAATCTAAATTAGTATCTCATTAAACAATTTATCTTTGTTGGTCTGCTTTGTGGTGCGCTGTTTGTTTTTATTTAGATTGTAATTCAGTGAAACAATGTTGATGATGGGCAATGTTGGTTTTGAGGGTAGGAAGAATTGGAAACAAAAATTTCGACGATGAAATGGAGTTCAAATGAATAGTTTTACCAACATCATTTCGTTGCTTGTATATGAAAGGATGCTGTATATTTATTTTTCATTTCATTATGCAGCGCAAAAGTCAATCCAAAGCTGGCAATAAAAGGGAGATAATGGCAGACTCGGCACATACAGGCTACAAGATCACCAGGAAATGGATTAGATTGATTCAAATGAAAAAAGCCCAACTGTCCCTTCCCTTTCGGGTGAATCGTGAGTAAACGGTCCAAGTCCAACTCAACGTAGTATGAAGTCATTCACGTTACAAAAAATCACTGAAATTGACCATCCCAAAAATTAGAGGTTCCCAGATAAGTGAACTCTAGAATAATAAAGCTCACAATTGAGCTTCCCATATAATCAAACTAGTCGTTGCCTTAAATTACATACCATCAAGTGTCTTTGTTCTATTGCGTTGTCTATGCAAATGAAAATTGATGCCGAAATTCGTTCCTAACGCCTTTATATAAACGTAATACGACAAGGCAGCCTAGCGCATTCGAGTAAGTTTACAAATCCATCGCCGCAAGGAATGGCTTTTCTGATGCATTCAAAAGCGCTAGAGCCTCATTTTGGGCTATTGTTATAATACATATCGGGTGGTCCATGTTCATTGTCAAGCATTCTGGATCATACAAGGACTTATTTAACTTAAGGTCTATAGACTTTGAGATCAACCACACTATCAAATGTATTTTTCGAAGTATTTTCAACTGTGAAAGCCTTATTTTACTTCGAGAACAGTCGTTCGCAACACAGATAAACTTTACGCGCTTGTTAAAATTCATTATTTTTTTCTTTATTGTCCATGTTCACTCTAAAGTGTGAGAGAATTCTTCGGGGGGATGTACAGACTTTTATTTCGATCATCATATCAAATGGTTTAATCCAAACTATTCACAAGCGTCAAACAGTTTGCAATAATTGTTAAACTTTATTGTATCCTTTTTTTTTTTTTTTTCAATTTCTGTGTTTTAGTTTTATATTCACACTCTGAAGAACATACTTGTTTATTACTTATATATTCAACATCCAAAATATGGACCGCAACAATGAGAAATTTTCTTCTGGAACGATTCCAACAATGTTGACACCCATATCCCATTGGTTCAATTCAAATCAGTTTCTGGCCAATCGTTTCCCCATGGAAACCTGCTCCGGAGTGACCGTTGCAGCTTCAAGTCCTCGGCTTGTCACGACTGCACCCATTCCTGTGTATTTATTCGAGGACTCTCAGTATCATTACTGCTGATTTTCTATTACATATTTTTAAAAGTATTCCATTTTTGGGACATGCTTCTGGAATGATGTCTTTGGGTCGTATTTGGATATTTTCGAAAAGAGCAAAGTAAAATGATTGTGCACAAATGGAACACTGTTAGTTGTCTTTTGATAAGTAAACTGGCTAATGAAGAAAATGTGAGCGCCGGATCAGTTCAAACCACTTTACGGAAGTATCAAGAACATTGCGGGGTAGAAAACTCGACGCCGGCGACCCTACAATCGACAGGAAGGTACGGGAATATTTCAATCGACATCCTTCAGCAAAAGCTAGGCGGAAAAGCTAGGCATTTCGACGACTAGTGTTATGTGTGCGAAGGAAAAAATGGGTCTTCAGACTTGTCGGGATCATAAGCAGCCAAAACGAAGCACAAAAAAAAGGCTGTATCTGTGAAACCGAACGTCCCAAGTAGCAAGTAGAAAACATAAGGATGAAGAAACGGAAATTGATGAAACAAACTATAAAGTGGAAAAAGAGAAGATGATTTAGAGGAGCCAGTAAAAGCGAAGCGGAAAACATCGTACAAAACTGAATAAATGTGAGGAAGCGAATGGAAATAGGGTTGAAGGGTGTTATGTGGAAGCAAAAATTGAAGCAAGATGACGAAGAGCTAAAAACAAACATTGGATAGTTGGAAAGAAGATGCAAACAAACGAAAATGAAAATGTGAACCCGGCGTAGAGGTTGATATCCATACCTCTCTCGCCAAAGTCACGGGTTCGAATCGCACCCCCGGACAAGTAACGAAAATATCCAAAAGGTATTTGAGTGACTACGACGGAAGATGAACCAACCCAGGGCTAAAAATTTCGAATAAAAAAAAAAAATGAAGTAAAAATGAATGAGAGAAAAACAAAATGCCTTTATTTAAGAAGAATAAGACCGGTAGAAAAAATAGCGGTGTGAAGATAAGCGGAAAATGAGGCGAAAGAAGAGAAGCAGAATAATAGAAGCGGAAGAAAAAAAGCGATAAAAGAGAAGCGGAAGAAGAGAAGCGGAAGAAGAGATGTGGAAGAATAGAAGCAGAAGAAGAGAAAAGGAGAGAAGCAGAAGAAGATTAACAACATAAGAAGGCTGAAAAAGAAAAACGGAAGAAAACAAACGAAAGAAGAGAAGTGAAAGAAGAGAAACAGAAGAAAAGAAATTGAGGATAGAAGAGGAGGAAAAGAAGCGGTTAAAAGCGAAATGAAAGCAGATTAGCGGAAGAAAAGAAACTGAAAATAACAATTGGAAGATGAGAAGTGCAAAAAGAGAAGCAGATAAATAAAAACAGAGGAAGAGAACCAGAAGCAGAAAAACGTAATAATATAAGTGGAAGAAGCGATGTGAACGAAAAGAAGCAGAACAAACAAAATTGAAGAAGAGAAGAGGAACAAGGGCAGCGGAAGAAAATAATCGAATGAAGAGAAGCAGAAGAAGAGAAGAATGACGATCGAACAAGAATAGTGCAAGCAAAAAAGCTCACACACATATAAAATTTTACAGTATTCGGTAATTTTTTACCGGACTTTCAACAGCTGAACGTTCGGTAATTCGATTTACCGGATTTCGGTGAAATTTTACAGTATTCCAGTAAAAAAATTACTGGAACTGCTCAAATTTAACCGAAATCCGTTAAAGCGGATTACCGAACGTTCAGCTGTTGAAAGTTCGGTAAAAAATTACCGAATACTGCAAAATTGTCTAAGTTTGCACGAAAACAAGCTTAGTTGAAAAAAAATATCTGAAGAGGAGAAACTGAAGCAAAAAATGGCAGAAAAAAAGCAAAGAGTAAGAAGAAAATGCGAACGAAGGAATGACGTAAATAAGGGAAACAATCGGAAAAGATTCAGAAAAAGACAATCGGAAGAAGAAAAGCAGAAGAAGAGAAACAGAAGAAGAATAGGAAGAGAATTGGAAGAAGAAAACGGAAGAAAAAAAACGGAAGAAGAGAAACTAAAGAAGAGAAACGAAAGAAGAGAAACAGAAGAAAAGAACTGGAAGGAGAGAAGTGGCTAAAGAGAAACGGAAGCAGATAAGCGGAAGAAACGAAATTTGAAAATGACAATTGGAAGATCAGAAGCGGAAAAAGAGAATCAGAAGAAAAGAAATGGAAGAAGAAAAACGGAAGAATACTAGCGGAAAAAAAGTAGCGAAAGAAGAGATTCGTGTGAAGATAAGCTGAAAATGAGGCGAAAGAGGAGAAGCAGAATAATAGAAGCGGAAGAAAAGAAGCGGAAGAAGAGATGTGAAAGAACAGAATCAGAAGAAGAGAAACGGAAGAAGAAAAGCGGAAGAAGAGAAACGAAAGGAGAGAATAAGAAGAAGAGAAACGGAAGAAGAAGGCAGAAGAATACAAAAAACGAAATCAAAAAATCACAAAATAAATTTTTAATTATTCTACAAACAGCTCACAGCTATGATTAAAACATTCATCTTTTTCCATAGAGGTGCAAATACTTTCATTTATCATGCCTCGATAATACTGGTCTTCCGGATATTCAATCCATAAAATAAATTTATAAATAACAACAAAAGCTTGTGATGCAAGTGTAAAGTTAACTGTTAGTCGTTTCCATTCGGTTTATTTTTTAAATTTATGATAATTGATACCTTCGTCCTTATTAAAGTGCATTGCGGTGTACTTCGCCCACACCCCTCCCTGCCTTTCGGTTCAAAAGGGTATGGTCTGCTAACTTGCACGAGGCGCATTTCATGTGTTAACAAGTGGCCACATCCACGCTCAAAAGTGCCTGAACCAAATGGTCAGCACGTAATAAATTAAACTTATCGGAAATGATATCTCATATGCATCCGTCGAATCATTCTGAACGGCTGTTGTGAGAATATCCCCATAAATATTTCACACAATGTACATGTTACCACTATGATACTATGACCACTATGAGATCTTGGTTGGATCCCACAAAAGGTTTCAGGACACTTGAGTGCTCTAAAAAAAAACGGAGCAAAACAGGTAATTGTTATCCACTTTGTCCCAATATCGCTATTTTTTATCTCTCAATTTAAACAATAAATAAAGAACGGATTAACCCTTACCCATATTACTTTCAACAAAAGTTTTATAAAACAATTTTTATAAGCAACCAAATAACACGGCATATATACCAAGTATTTATTACGTAACATATAAAGGGGAAATGGAGGGACCATCAGGGCACCCAAGTGAAACGATTTGGATAGGGAACATGCTACTGCCTCCTCTTTATTGCAACATTTCGCGGAACGAGGGTGGGCTCTTCGACTCCATCTATTGGCTCGATTTTAGTGCTGTGAGTGTGAACTTGCTGGAGATACTCGTCCCTATATTCGTTGGTTTCGCGTAAGTGCCTTTTCTTACGAACCCGCCCAAACGTTTTTGATCTTTGATACAGGAGGTCAATGGTCACAAACAACAATAGAAACCTGAACCGTATATCAGATCATTGCCAATAATATGGACAGCTGCCTTGCTATTATAGATGGCAATATTACATTATCAACATCATCATCACTTTACCAGTATTACACCTCGCGTGTGCTTTTGTATAAACGTACTACGACGGTACAGAAAAGTAGAAGTAAGTAGAATATATGATGCTAACTTTCAAAACAAGTCAAATTATAGTCTCCCATGCAAACCTACAGCATGAGATTAAGTCCTCCTTTCTTCGGCAAGATGGTAACTTTGGTTTCTTTAGAAGGAGCATACAAAATGTCTTTATTTAGGTTTAAAACCGATTCAAACTAGAAGTTAAGATGCAGTTTTGTTGCGATATGTTTGAATCAAGTAACATATGTGGCATTCAACTTGCCATTTTAGCCAAATACACAAGGTATTTTGCTTCTGACACAAGGTACAAATTGCCTCCACTGTTTTAAGAAAAGATAAACTTCTTGTTCTAGCTTGCTCTGAAAATGACACTTTCATATTTAGGTGAATCTAGTTGCAACCTAACAGGACCCACCGCTTCCTACCACCTTTGATAATTCGTAAAAAATGATTAGCTTAGTTGTTCTGTTCTTTTTTTTCTCATCCCTTCGCCATCAAATTCCCTGTTGCATGCTGGCTTTCCCTCATTCTTCCTTCTATCTCTTCCATGCAATAACTCTCCTCTTAATTTCTGCAGAAGCCACCGTTTAGCAAGCAAGCGAAGCGATTAACATGATTAACAGCTTCAGCATCAATCCACCATCATTTCCAGATGGCCTTCCGCCTCCGCGAGCTTGATTGGCATCCTTCTGGTTTTGTCGCGGAAACAGTTTTTTTTCGCGCTCATCACTTCCTCAGCAGCAGTAACAGAAACGACCCGAATGATGATAATAATTGCTGTCAATTTCTTATCACAGTGATAATCAGTGGGCTTTCTTGTTGGGTCGCCGAAAAATGGGAGTGACACAAATTACTGTGCGCTTGACAGTGAACAGAACTGGATCTTCCATCCGCTACAACGTTTCCATCGTGTAGTGAAAGAGCCACGGGGGGAGATACCCGGTAATTGGATTGCTGTTGCTGGAAAATATTTCGACCAACTCACAATTTGGAACACGTCCAACGAAGGCACAAAATACCATCCGTCGTCTCCGCTGGTAATTCAATTTGAGATGATTTACCTTGCTTCATTCGTGCGTAGCCAAAGTAAACAGCATCCGGATCAGCAGGAGGCTCACTAATGACATCTACATTCAAATAGGCGAAACTTGTTCAAAATTATTTCACCACACGCATAACAAGCATCGCCAGGATCCGTTGGAAAGGGAACGAACCGAAAGTGGAAGGAATACGCAGGATTCGTTTTTTGCTTTTTCATTTCGAGGGGTGTGTTTATGTGGAATGGGAAAATTGAAGAAGCAGCAGAAAAGAAAAGTTCGAATCAATGTGTAGAATATATAAATGTAGGCATTAGCCCCACCTCAAAGCGCTGGGACTCACCCTATTTTTTTCGGTTCTGCTCTGCTCTTCTATCTCATGGCTATCCTTTTTTTTTGTATTGCTAGTTATTCGTTGTTTTTTTTTTTCTCCTGTTTTTTTAAGGTGGTTTTTGGGGAGAAAAAACGTAAATTCACGTTGTTTTGTCATCGAAATATAAATAAGTAAGTGGCAGTGCAGGAGTTTTTCGGATAATGGGATCGCTCAGGTTGGATGGTTCTGGTTCGCTGGGCGACATGCGATTGAATAGGACTGGTCTGAAATAGGAACAGGCTTTTGCTCTACAGTGATAAAAGGTAATGTCGTTTAGTGTCTTTTTATATGATCTTTGAAACTCGTTAACAGCAATATTCGGAATCGATTAGCATCAGTTTAGATTTATGAGTTGCTTATCGTCCCCTTGATGGTTTAATTTCGTAATATGATCTCTAGATATTTTTTGAAGCCCAGAGTCCCTTCCAGCATCGTGTTGATGTGAAGCTGCGCCATTTCCAACTGATGAAAGAGAGGACCCACATCCAGTCTTAAGCCCATGTTTAACTCCCAATAAATAAATTATAAATAAATTTCAGCTGACCCAGATGAGTAATTCTACACGAGTTCGCTCCCGATGTTTTCGACGGATATCTAGCATTTGATTGAATGACCAATAGACTTCGAATAGAATTATTGCCGAAGAGTCAATCCATCGATATCTCATATACACATGGGCTTATGGATAAGCTATTCAACATTTCGTCAAAAAAGGGATGGCCGGTCTCAATGAGGTTGATAAAGTCTTATTATCTTCTGTAACTAAACAGCCTAGCAGGAGTCATTTTGACCTACTCAGAAAAGCATTTTGGAATGCCTGTTCTGGTGGTAGAAATCCACGGCGATTGCGAGCTCTGGTCTACCATGCCAATAGATGAATGATTTTATTTTCAAACGAAGCCAGAGTGCCACTCACAATATGAAGCTTTTACGGCGCTAACCGACGCAATGGTGTGTGTTTTTACTTCTCCGAGGTTCTCGATCACCCTTCTTAAGGTTATGAAAACCCCCAACAGCATCCTTACTGTTGGTTTAAAAAAGTTCAAAGCGGCAATTACAATGACGGAATTCACCCAAACAGAAAATTTACTGTTGGTTACAATCGGATTTTGAGTATAGATTAAAGATGTTATTCTTGTTTTCCAATGAAGTTAAGCACTGGCACCTTGTTTGAGTGACCCCACCTTTTTCCTTCCTGTTGGTTAAATCAGTTCAAAGCGACTATCATGCGTTATTAGAATTTACTTAATTTTTTCAATGAAAAACCAGTATGGCACTTTGTGAGTGACCCTAACAGCATTCTTACTGTTGGTATGAAATGGTTCAATTCTTAAAATCTAAAAAATAAATTGAATAATTTAAATCAGCGTACCGTTTACCAAAACGAACTATGCTGACAACCTAATACTTAAATCCAACATGCCAGTAACTGCTTGTGGAAGTGCAAATGATTTCCCAGCTTCTTATTAAGCAAGTATCTCGTCAATAACATTACATTACATTCCTACCCTCTTCTTATTTGACCTGCATTCAGATAGGTCTGGCGCCGGTATAGCTAGTAATTTGCCATCACCAGTTTTGATACATTGAGGATGCATGTTAGTCCCAAACTTGTCAACTTTGGTCAAACTTGCCACCTTGCCGATGGTGGGAGGGCTTAATCTCATGCTGTAGACCTGCAAACGAAACTAAGAATATGTCCAGTAGTGAAAGTATAACATAATCTGCAGTTCTATTTCTTTGCCACTTCGTAGTACGTTTATAAAAAGGCACCGATATCAGGTGTGAAGCTAGCGGGCTTTTCCGTTATTCACAATTTTTAAGACAAATTTAAAAGCAACACAAAATAATTAATATGGATAGTCAAAGGGAAACGACTAAAGTGCGCTTTTTGCTCGAGTGACAACTTATGTGGAGGTAACGTAGAGCTTAACATCCATACCTCTCATGCCAAAGTCACAAGTTCGAATCTCACCGCCGGAAAAGCTACGAAAACACCCAAAAGGTATTTGAGTGACTACGACGGGAGATGAACCAGCCCAGGGCTGAATATCTCCACACTTAGAAAAAGTCATGTAAAATTTAAGTCTACTAGGATGCACATAAAGGGAGTGGCCCATTGGACATAAATTTACGTCTGTTATAAAAATTACATGACAGTAAAAACTAAAATTGCCATGACGTAAATTTGAGTTATGATACACAAAATTGAATTTTCTAAATGAACCCATCGTACACGTAATTTTAAATGTATTGCTCTGCCTTCTTTTGATCATAATTAATTTAGATTAATTTAGATTCGAAAATCCATTCTTAAATCTCCCTGGGCACTGGCAAAACCTTGAGGTAGTTTAACTTCAACTACAGGTCCCAGGGCTGGTCTGATACTGTACCATTTTGGAAAGAAACACACTAGTGTTGCCAGATCAGTGGTAATGCAGCCCAAAAGTGCTTCTGAAATTTTTCCGATAGTTCTTATAGATGAACATTATTATTTGGAGATGGTAATAAATGGTTAAGTACGGTATTTGCAAATAGTTGAAATGTTGTATTCGATCATATAAACTCAGTCATGCAGCTGAAATAGTTTATTATCAGAAATCAGCAAACTTTTGGAAGGCGCTGCCATAGAGGAGAGCTGTTTCGTCATTCATCTCATGATCCATTATTCATACTGATCGGAAATGTGGGTTTGATGTTTGAATCAATCGATTTCTTCTGTTATTGAGTTTGCTTGGTTGCAACAACAAACAAAATAAGCAAGACATAAAAAGTTTGAAATCAGATGGTTATGCGTCAACCTTTTTGTTTTCGAGTAGCATGAATCAAAGGGTGATGAGATGAAAATAGGATTGGTAACCCTAGATACTATACTTGTATCAAGTTCATTAATGGTGAAGCGATTTTGCTTATATTATTGTAGCAACGAAGTATTGAAGACAAATGCAGTTTTACAGTACGCATCGGTAATGGACGATATGACTAAATTGGAATTGGAACTATCTGAAGTTCGTAGAAATCAGCAGGCGTCGAGGCAGACCAAAATGAAGATAACAACCAACACAAAGGCAAAGGAACAAACCAAACAGAAGAATGAAGAAACAAAACATCGGTGAGATCTTTCATTTTTTTTCCTTCTCTTTTATTATTGTGATAAAATTTCTCTCTCTTTCTCTCTCCCACACACCTCTCTCTCTCTTTCTCTCTCTCCCCCCCCTCACACACACACACACACACACACACACACACACACACAAAAAAAAAAAAAAAAAAAAAAAAAAAAAAAAAAAAAAAAAAAAAAAAAAAAAAAAAAAAAAAAAAAAAAAAAAAAAAAAAAAAAAAAAAAAAAAAAAAAAAAAAAAAAAAAAAAAAAAAAAAAAAAAAAAAAAAAAAAAAAAAAAAAAAAAAAAAACCACACACGCACACACACGGACACACACACACACACACACACACACACACACACACACACACACACACACACACATACACACCTTTGCAGCCCTTTGCAGCCCCGTTTGTTCAATGATTTTGATGGCCAGAAAATAGGCATCCTTGTGTGCATGTTATGCAGTCTCATGTTGAATAACGGCCAACCGAGTGTCAGACAGGGATGATGAATGTATTGTTTTATTTTGTTTCTTTGGCGATGGCGGTGCTTCCTTGACATGCTATGAAGGATTTGCATTCCACTATGAAACAACTAATTGCGCACTGGGCATGCTTCTAAATTTCGATGCACTTGAATGTTTCCCCTTTAAATAAATGGTGGTGTATTTTTTATTTCTTTATTATCGAGATTTTCAGCTCTGGGCTGGTTCATCTCCTCCCATCGTAGTTACTCAAACACCTTTTGGGTATTTTCGTAATTTGTCCGGGGGTGAGATTCTAACCGTGGGCTTTTATGAGAGGTATGGATGTTAACCACTACGCCGGGGTCGCCCTCAAATGGTGG
Source organism: Aedes koreicus (assembly GCA_024533555.2). NCBI lineage: Eukaryota > Metazoa > Arthropoda > Insecta > Diptera > Culicidae > Aedes > Aedes koreicus. The sequence goes on along the minus strand of JAHHFK020003625.1, from coordinate 4,798 downwards.
TGTGTTTCCGCACATTGGCAAATAAAAAGCTTATCAAGACACCATTCCGGATAAAACTTATCACGACGTGTGAAATCAACTTCAGGAATCGCACTACGCTAATGCTGAAGTCGACGATAATGACTTGACGTGTACTTGTATGTGTTATTAGATGTTCTGAATGAGGATTTGGAGAATACATCCAAACTTAACTTAAAACGGAAGATTTTGGAAGTTTAAGTTTAAAATATTTACATGTTGTAAGGATTACGTCACGCGTAATATCCATTATTCTTGAGAGGGAGTCTTAGATCATCGAGTAGTAAAATAATAAAAAAAATTAAAACTGTACGTATATATTATTCTGGGCAGATTTAATTGACAGTCTGTTAACTTTTATATCTCAATCGGCTTATGAATGCGTCACATGGCGCACTCACGCATGGGGTTCAGGCACAGATTTTGAATTTAATCCACCGTGTGATCTCATCAACAAGTTCTAACTAGCGTAACTGTGTTTCTTTCCGAACACTAACTACGAAACAGCACTTCTAACTGAAAACGGTTGAGCTACTATGATCAAACAGAAAAAGAATCCAATAGCAAAATTACTCATCAATAATATCGGAAGTAGAGACCTTCATCAGGACAGTTTTCCTTAGATAACGTAGGGTGTCCCTACAGAAAAACAAGTTTTTTGCTCTAACTTTTTTATTTCAAATTTGACAACAAAGTTAATTTCAAATGGTTTTTAGAATCTAATAAGATAAATCTTTTGACGTATAAATCTTGCCGAATGCTTCAACCGTTAGCGAGTAATTCACGATTTTCTTATGAAATTACGCACTTTTGAAATGTTTTTTACTTCAACTTTAAAAAATAAGCTATCTCCAGTTTTCAGATATCATATGCAATAATAAAAATCCTTTCAAATACTGTTAAGAAATATTTTTTTATCTGCCCCAACCAGAGAAATCAACATATGAAAAAGGCCAATTTTTTTAAAAAACCATAGTAACTTTTGTTTGACATACGATAGCGACGATTTCAGCACACCAACATTTGTATCTCTGTTGCTCTAGAATCAATGTGCAGACAACTTTGCCGAAAGTTTTTAAATAAAAAAGAAACAGCAGAATAACTAATTCTTAAGGACTAAGCCACGTAAGAAAAATAGCTCTAATTGGGTCGTTTCAAAAGCTACAACAGTTTTGAAAAATATATTCCTTTTGTTTCTGCAAATAAAAAGTTAGATTTTTGATTTCTTGGAAAATAAGGACCACTAGTTTTCATTTACACCAAAAGAAGGGCTTATTATTAGAAACAACTTTTTAGAAGAAAATTTTGCTCCAAAACTTCATACTTAGGCTGATTATATCCTTCCAGCTAAATTCGCATTCTGGACCACTGTGCACTGTGCTTTGGACCAAGAGAGCGATTTTCAGGAATAAAATAAAAAGTGCACTTAGATGACGTGTAATCAAGAGGGGGTTTAAAAAAAAGTGTTTGGTAAGATTAAGGCGCATCTAAAAAAAGGTCGTCATTTAATTCCACTGATCATCAGTGCACCATTCATTTCTGTTTTATCTTTCTTGTGTGACGTTCTACGATTTTGAAATATCCTACAAAATTGAAGAACTTGCAACTTCCATAAACTTTGCTGAAAACATAAATCTGCTATCTTGTATTTTTAACTGAGATATGAAGGATTTTTTTATGGAAACTCTATTTAAATCGATTTTTTAGCTCTATCTTTTTTTTTCAATCTTTCCGTGGTCTACAATGTTAAAAAAAGTTTTTTTCTTTTACTTAAACACAAAACTTTAAAGAAAAGCCCAGTAATGCACTATCTTTTTTCTTTTTTCCAAAACTGAAATGATTCAAGCATTTCCTGTTCAAAAACGTACCATTTTCCACGGGTTTTATCTCAAAAAGGGCAAAAGTTTTGAAAATCAAAATCCTTTCTTATTTCTCTTCTTTTTTTTCGGTAAATCTCTTATCTTCCCTTTTTTTTTTATTTATTTTCCCGCTTCTTGTTTTTTCCTTTTACCTCCTTTTTTGTCTTGCCCCCTCCTTTTCTCCTTCTTTCCCTTCTTTTCTTTTCCCTTTCTCACTCAGGCAAATAAACTTAAGAATTTCATAAGGTTCAACTGATGAACGATGCTTTGGCATTTCATACGGCTGACTTATGAATGAATGTTGGTTTCCCCCTACATGTGTTCGTATGCGTCTAAGAGCTTTCATATATACGTGTGGAGATATATACTAGTGCACTCAGGAAATTATCCGAACGATTTTCATACGATCGGAACTATGAGCCCCAAAACAAGGGTTCAAGCCTCATTGCAATACGAGATCGAATGAAATGATTATTTTTGAATTGGTCGAGCAAAACATGCATTTTATATACATTAAATTGACATTACAAATAAGCGTCTATAGTCTCGTGGGATTGTGGCTCGTCTCTGGATCCCGAGGTTCATGGTTCGAATTCCGATTGCAGCTTTATTTTTCCGTGAGGAAAAATTTTCATACATTCGTCCTATGAACTTCTTTCAAACTAGAGAATCAAAATGAAAATTGCTATAATATCTTTTGGCAAATTTCCATACGATTTTTCTTTGAATTCCTCTTGATTTGTTTGCTCAGTGTGGGCAAGTCACTGGACCCATAACCTCACACTGAGCGAACAAATCGAGAGGAACTCATTCGAATATCGTATGCGAAATTGGGCGCACAAGATATTAATGCAAATTACGAGAGATTCTCTAATGGAAGAGAAGTTCCCATAGGACGATCGTATGAAAATTTTCCTCACAGAAAGAAAAAATTGCAATGGGGATTCGAATCATGAACCTCCGGATCCAGAGGCGAAGCCACCATCCCACGGGACTACACACGCTTGATAAGTGATGTCGATTGAAAGCATGTTTTTCTCAACTAATGCAACAGTATCTCGTATGGAATGAGTCTTGGACCCTTGCTTTGTGATTGATAGCTCCGATCGTATGAAAATCGTACGGATAATTTTTTGAGTGCAACGTTCGCTATTGGTTCGAATCTAGGTTACTCCATATTTTTTGTTTTTTCAACATCATTATATTTCATAAGGCACATTTATGAAGTTCAAACTGATTTTTTATAGCATATAATCATAATGCAATCTTATGAAATCTTAGAAAGTTGATTTCGCGGAGTGTGATATAGTAAACGTGACGCGATGCGGTGCAAATCGGCTGCCCAACGCGTCTAAGCAGCCCGAGTTGTGTTTTGACGCGCATAAACGCTAGAGGTTCTGCGGCCGGTCATTTTTGTTATCATTCTGCTGACAGTGGTCGACTGGGCTGCAAAATGGTGAGTCGACAAATCAAGCGAAACACTAAATTAGGTCCAAAGTAACAATATAAACAAAATCGAGTTGAATATCGATTTGGATAGAAAGCCATTACTTTTCTATGAATCATTTTGAAATTATGCTCTAAGGGAACCCTCCCCTGAATTTGAACCAAAAAATTGATTTTCTTTTGGCAAAAGATGAAAGCCACATATTCGTAGAAGGATTTTTTGATACGATGAATATTTATTGAATGGCAGCGTCTCTAACACACCTGTCTCACGTGCGCTACGGGGGCTTTCTAAAAACTTTGAACGCGTTTTTCTCGAAACCGTGTTTTTCAATCTAACTTCAAGCCCCGGGCTTGAACTATTAATCCGATTCCCTCAATCAAATAACTGTTTGAAAGGTTGTTATTTTTTGTAAGGCTTGAACTAAAAATTAGCATTAATAGTTAATTATTTATAATTTTTTAACACGGTTGAAATAAAAAAAGTTGCAAAAAATTAAACTTTTCAGTTCAAATCACTTTGCAATGAGTTTAAGTTTAAATTGTCTGAAATTTAGTTCAAGCTGTAGAAAATTGTATTATATTTTAGAAATAATAACAAGGGGCGCCGGCTTGAAGTTGTCGCCCCATGTTTTACGCGCAGAGGCTTACGGAAATCGCCATTTTGTAGCCACCATTTTAAATTTTCACATATTTTTTATCTCAAAACCGAAAGTTCGTACGCCTTTTCATTCTCCCACAAAAAAAAAATGCAAACTTTGCCTTACTTTGGCCCAAATCCAGAGAAGGGTCCCCTTAAGATAAAAAAATAAAAAAAAAAGATAAAAAAAATTGAAAATACGATCCGATAGCAAAACGTCCAATGTACTTTCCGTCTGAGATCGCAGAACTCTGTACATGGGACTTTTGTCATCCGCTTATCCAATGTACAATGTTTGTCTAAAATTTTGACAGATGTATATAGGACCTACATTTTGTCTTCTAAAAACGGATGTGCTGATTGTTCAAAGAATGAAAACAAGCAAAAAATTCTTCAATCGGATGGATAATATTCAACTATTTCAAGCAACATTTGTGACAAATCTAATCTAATCTTATCTTACAGTAACGCAGCCATTTCTTGAAAGCCTCCTGGAAAATGACGTCTTCTGGAATGCATCATTTTTTTTGTCATCAGTCAGGCCAACTGCGTAGTGTGTGCCGCAGAGAGGATTCCAAGAAATAGAGCGATTCCAGAAAGAGTGTCTGAAATCGCTCTACTACTTCGAATCAAGGGAAAGAAGAAAGCGTGGACCTCCCGTACCAAACGCTTCCATATAGAGTTAAATAATGTGATAATTTGTATTTATCGTTGGGAGCATAGATGCTAGAAAGATAAGTTTATGGTCCTTTTGCCTGCGGGTGGACTTTTTGCATTTGAACCAAAAGTCTGGCAATAATTTGCCAAGGTTATAGCGCCTTATCTCGCTCACTGA
>JAHHFK020003624.1:0-27110 GCA_024533555.2 Aedes koreicus | reverse complement strand
CAACAGCTACAACGGGACCGAGAAAATGATCAAATTATGAGGAAATTCATCGATGAATACTTTTCCATCCAGCAGGCTCTAAAAGCACTCCATCCTACACCCACACTGCAGCAAGGTTCATCGATGGTTCCTGCAGATCAGTTTCTACGCCAACAATCTGCTCCAACAGGTATGCGTGTCAAATTGCCTGAGCTTAAACTACCAACTTTCAGTGGTGACATGAGAGATTGGATTACGTTCAGAGACTCGTTCAAAAACTTGATTTCAGACAACGCTCAATTGTCTGACATCGACAAGTTTACATATTTGCGTTCGTCTTTATCAGGCGATGCTTTGCACGAAATTACATCCATAGATCTAACGGCTGCAAACTACCCAATAGCCTGGGAGTCGTTGGAATCAAGATACGAAAATCGAAAACTGCTTGTTAAATCGCATCTAGACTTGCTACTATCCATCAACCCCATGAAAAGAGAAAGCTTTGAGGCTTTGAATTTCGTCATTAGTGAATTCGACAAACACTTGCAGATGCTTGACAAATTGGGCGAAGCCACAGCCAACTGGAGTACTATATTGGCGCATCTATTGTCGAGTAAGTTGGATCCAACTACAATGCGCCTGTGGGAGACTGAACATCGATCGAAAGAGGTTCCAGAATACAAAAAAAAATGGTGGATTTCCTCAAAAACCATTGTATGGTGCTACAAGCCGTATCTGGTAAGATAACTCTACCACCAGATACGAAGGAATCTACAAAACCATTCAGAGTAACTCAAACAGTTGCCCTTTTTGCGGAGAACCTCAACATCCAGTCTTCCAGTGTAAGAAGTTCAAAACTATGAAAGTAGAGGAGCGGAGAAATGCAGTCGTCGCAAAGCGGTTGTGTTTTAACTGCCTTTCGCGAGGTCACATGTCCAAATTCTGCTCGAGAAGTTGTTGTAAAGTCTGCGGTCAACGTCATCATTCATTGCTGCACGTAAGTTCAAACAGATCTACTAACAATCCATCCGATTCGCAACCGAACAAGCGACCGCAGAACCCACCAAACATACAAACGTCAATGTCAGCACCCTCAGAATCACAACTTGCAACCCAAAGTACTCACACTCCTCAGCAAATCTTTCATCCTTCCACGAGCCAATCCTTTCCATCAATCGCTTCCACACGTTCTCAAAACATGCCACCTCAAACAGACAACCTAGCTAGTCCCAGTGTTGTACTTTCTGTAACCGAAACATCACAATCCGTTTTGCTAGCCACTGCGGTCGTGATTCTTGAAGACAAAGGTGGAAACTTTACTCTTGCACGAGCTCTTCTTGATAGCGGATCACAGCTATGCTTCATTACTGAGAGCCTTTCTCAGAAGCTTAAATTTAAGAGATCGCGGGAGATGCTGTCGATAAGTGGGATCGGTCAGGCGACGAAGAAATGTAAACAGTCAGCTATTGCTCGAATTCGCTCTAGAGTTTCACACTTTGTTCAGGAGGAGACCTTTTATGTATTGCCGCAAGTGACATTGAATCTGCCAGTGACAAAGGTCAACACTAGCAGTTTGAATCTGCCTAATGACATTGTACTTGCGGACCCAATGTTCCATGAACCCAGTTGCGTTGATATGATCATCGGTGCCAGTCTTTTCTTTGACTTGTTATCGACGGAGAGCCTGAAACTTGGCGAAGATGGTCCAGTTATGCAGAATACATCATTAGGGTGGATTATTTGTGGAAAAATCTCCGAAATTACTGACCTTCCTCGACCAGCAGTAGCTAATTTGTCCATGGAACGTATAGATACATTGCTGACGAAATTTTGGGAACTGGAGGAATGCCACACCAAAAGTGTTTGTTCGATAGAGGAGTCAGCTTGTGAGAACGTATTTGATCGGACCGGTCGATTTATTGTGACTTTACCAAAGAAAAAGCATCTAATCGAACAACTAGGAGAATCCCGTACGACAGCTCAAAGGAGATTCCTGGCATTGGAAAGACGTCTAGATGCCAATCAACCACTTAAGCAAATGTACGCCGAATTTATCGCGGAGTATCTTCGGCTGGGACATATGAAGGAGGTGAACGATGACGAATTGGATTCACTTACACGCCATTACTATATCCCTCATCACTGTATTATTAAGCCTAACATCATCCGGGATTTCCCTCAATGAAGCATTGATGGTTGGGCCTACCGTGCAGGACGACCTAAATTCCATAGTCCTTCGTTTCAGGCTACGAAAATATGCTGTGGTGGCAGACATTGAAAAAATGTACCGCATTATCCTGTTGTGCTCTGCAGATCAAAATCTGCATTTGATTATTTGGAGAGACAATAAGGAAGGTCCACTACGCATCTTTAAGCTCTGTACGGTGACATACGGGACAGCGTCTGCTCCGTATCTTGCTACCAAATGCCTGAAAAGACTTGCTGAACTAGACGGATCCATCTTTCCAGCCGCTGCCAAGGTATTGAGTGAAGATTTCTATGTCGGCGACATGATGTCCGGAGTAGATACCATAGAAGAGGGCATTCAGCTCTGTAATGATATTCAACGCTTGCTTCAAGGTGGAGGTTTCACTCTTCGGAAATGGAACACCAATTGTCCAGCAGTCCTGCAACAAATTCCACCAGAATACAAAGATGATCGCACAATTTTCGAGTTGGATAGTTCAAGCTCAACAATCCAAACCTTGGGACTCAGCTGGGAACCACGGTCAGATAATTTCAAATTCAAGGTTCCAACGTGGAATCTTTCTGTCATTTGTAAACGATCTGTGATTTCCGATTTAGCCCGCATTTTTGGACCAATCGTTATATCAGCACGAATTTTCGTCCAGAATATCTGGAAGCAGAAGGTTTCATGGGACGAACCACTCATCGAAAATGATCAGTCCCAGTGGAAAATTTTCCGGAAGGATTCGGTGCAATTAGACGAGCTGAAAGTACCACGATGGGTCGAATTTCAATCCAACTGCATTGCTGTTCAGCTACATGGTTTTTGCGATGCATCGAAGGCGGCATACGGTGCGTGCATTTATGTACGAGTGACCATTTTGACGGTAGGATCTCTTCACATTTGTTAGCTTCAAAGTTCAGAGTCGCCCCGCTCGGCCAACAGCGAAAGAAACGAAAATTGATGACCATACCTCGGCTGGAATTATCTTCTGCCTTACTGATGGCCCATCTCTATGATAAGGTTGCTAAGGCTGTGAAACTGACTTCCGCACAATCACATTTTTGGACTGATTCAGAAATTGTTCAACACTGGTTAGCATCATCACCCTCACGTTGGCACGTCCTACATTTTAACTAGAAACATTTTCTTTTGCTCTATTGGTGATTCCATTTCGGTTTTTGCCAACACTAGTCAAGTCAATTATATTTCGCTTCCACGACACAATATTTTGCTCTTCTTTTCACAGAAGTAGCGCTGCGTGATCCAATGTACTCTTCTTACAAGTCCTTTTCAACAACAGTATCAATGAAAATGCTAAAAAAAAAATATTAATACACTCGCTTAGATCCACTACAAAATATCATACGCAGGCACAAAAGTTGCGATGTAAAATCGCAATAAAAAAATCCCAATCACTGAGCGCAAGAAACAAAAACGTGACAGCTCAGGAAAGCACAACCGTCCGCGAACAGCGCTTGCTGCGATCTGCCGTTTTCGATGCCGATGATTCTAATGCGTGCTGAAATTATTAATAAATTGAGAATGGAAAATATGCAATATGACTTAAGGTACACGATCTTCAGTCGCACCCCCTCACTTTGCTATTGTCAGATTGACAACATTGCCCAGGCTACGCCAACCAGCGTCTCCATGTTTCAGCTGGCAGTCTTTTGTGATCATATTTGATCATATATCACCATTTGAAGCCCCTCCACGCCTTCAGGTTGTGCCATATACACTAATTTTTTTTTCAAATTTTTTTTTCCGGGAAGGGGAAAAGCCAAAGTGGAGATATCTTACGCAATTGTAGTAATATATCCACCTCAGGCATAAAAACCCCAAAATCAAATGAAATACAATTGTATCCTTAATCTATTTTACAAAATCTAATTTTATATTTACTTGAATATTTCCCTAATCATTTTTCATTCTTCATATTGACTCTTTTACCGGGTTTTAAAACTTTCAAACGTGTACTTCTTCATTACACAATCTTATACGTACCGCATTTCCCCGCATCATCACCGTGACCATCCTCTATGCATCGTTACTAATTGCCACAACATCTCACCTACCGCCTTTTTATTCGTCTTTTGTTCCACGACGCCGGGCAATTCCGCGTGGCACAATACTAAAAGCACTAACAAACACAGCTAAGCTGATATTAACTTTTCCTCTATGTGCGGAAAAAACTACCGACCATCACAAATTTCGGGAGGGAATCGATTATATTCACTACATCTTACACAAAACACATGGAGATTTGATGCTTTCACTGTTCGTTTAGGTTGAATTACGAATATATTTTTGATTCTATTTGTCGCGAAAAGGACGCAACAAAAACAAAACACGTCAGTTTCCAAGCACAGCTTGCTGCGATCTTTTTTCTGTGAGGGGAAAGTACCCGTAGTGGCTGAAAAAAGTCCCTTTTTGGGATTTATTTTTGGTAAAATTAAAACGTTGAACATTGTTGGACACTATCATAGTAGTCGGACAACAAGCAACTACAGTTACCGTGGACAGCCTGACAACGCGTAGCAACCGGATTTTTGAAAGGCAGTTAACAAACGGCAAATAATTCATTTCTGTATTAAGATTTCAAGCAATACAGAACTATTTAAATATTGCATCAAGTACAACATTTGGCGACGAGGAAATTATCGAAATCATCGCTTTGGAGGGAGAGCTGCTTTTTATCTCAAGATGGCAAAACTTGGAAGTGACGAATTTCAAGAACTCCACCAGCAAACCCTGTGGCAGAACAAGCAGATGGCGGAACAAAACGCTCGGATGATGCAGATGATGAAACGCTTCGGCATTCAAGAAAGCGGTTCCTCCAATCGATCATCGGGTAGCCCGGACTTCATTATCGAATCTCTGGCTTCCAACATCCGGGAGTTCGTCTACGATCCAGATATCGGTCTCGTTTTCGACCGGTGGTACCGGAATTATGAAGACCTCTTCCTCAATGACGGGGCGAAGTTGGACGATGCGGCAAAAGTGCGGTTGCTGTTGAGAAGTTTTAGCGTAATTGTGCATGACAAATACGTCAACTTCGTGCTCCCAAAGCACCCTCGTGAGTTTTCGTTCGTAGAAACGGTGTAAAAGCTGAAAGAGCTGTTCAGCGTGCGGATCTCCTTGTTCAGCAAGCGGTACCTGTGCTTCCAGCTGACCAAAAATGATGCAGACGATTTTTTCTCGTACGCTGGAACGGTGAACAGGTGCTGTGAAGACTTTGAGCTCAACAACATCACGGCGGATCAGTTCAAAAGCCTGATTTGCATCTGTGGGTTACGATCTTCAAAGGATGCTGACATCCGAACGAGACTCCTATCAAAGCTCGAGGCTAACGCGGAAGGTAAATGTACCCTAGAATCGCTCATAACGGAGTGCCATCGCCTTCAAAACCTCAAGCACGATGCTGCCATGGTGGAACAGAAGAAACCGGTTAGCTCAACCTATGCAGTCAAGCAGAACCAGCCTCCACCGGCCAAATCCGGTTCCAAGGAAATCAACAAGAAGAAGCTTGATGGTCCCAAAACACCATGTTGGCAGTGCGGTGCAATGCACTACATCCGCGACTGCACCTACACGAAGCAAGTTTGTTGGGATTGCAAGCAAACCGGCCACGCAGAGGATTATTGTGGCAGTTACACTTCAAAGGCGGCGCAAAAGAAGAAGAAGAAGAACGTCAACGGAATATTCTGCATCAACCAGGTTAGTTGTTCTTCAAGAGGGAAGTTCCTGACGGTGGACATCAACGGGTCTCAAGTTACCCTACAGTTGGACACCGCGTCAGATACATCAATCATTTCGAAAAAGCAGTGTAGCAAGAATCTGGGGTCGCCATCACTGGCTCCTATTTACTACACGGAGTGCCAGGACAGCATCAGGTAATCCTCTTCATCTACTTGGAGAACTGGAATATACAGTGCCACTCGGAGGTGTCACCAAAATCGCAACTTTTTACGTGACCAACAGTTGCATCAACCTGTTCAGTCTGGACTGGATAGAGCTATTCGGACTATGGGACACTCGGCTGTTTGCAATTTGTAACCAGATCCACGTTCCTGCTAGTCAAGACAACCAGATCCAACGGTACAAAGCTACATTTCCGGAAGTGTTCAAGTCTGGCCTAGGACTCTGCAAGAAGATGAAGGCAAAACTCTTTCTCAAACCAGATGCCAGACCCGTTTTCAAGCCCAAGCGACCAGTTCCTTTCACGTCCATGGAGAAGATCGATACAGAGTTGGAGCGTCTTCAATCCCTAGGTATCATTACGCCAGTGGATTTTGCACAGTGGGCTGCTCCAATCGTCGCAGTGAAGAAACCAGGAGAAAAAGTACGTATCTGTGCCGATTACTCTACCGGACTGAATGCTGTTTTGGGGCTCAACCATTATCCACTACCGGTTCCTGAAGACAAATTCAGCAAATTAAATGGATGCCGGTATTTTAGTATCATTGACCTCAGTGCCTTAAAGGAGTGGATTCATTCATGGACGACATCTCGGTTTCGAGCAAAACCGAAAAGGAGCACCACGAGTACCTCAACGCTTTGTTTCACCGGCTTCAAGCTTACGGTTTCATTCTACGGGAAGAAAAATGCAACATTCTTCAGCCGCAGATCAAGTATCTTGGACACATCGTTGATGCCAAAGGTCTCCGTCCTGACCCATCCAAGGTGGAAGCTATTGTCAAGATGTTGCCTCCCAAAGATATCACAACTCTACGTTCATTCTTTGGTGCAGTGAATTTCTACGGAAAGTTTGTCCAGGAGATGCACCAGCTGCGACGCCCACTCGACGCACTGCTCAAGAAGGATGCCAAATTTGTTTGGAATCAGGAGTGCCAGAAATTGTTCCAGTGGTTCAAGGAGGTACTTCTATCGGATTTGATGTTGACGCATTATGATCCTGCATTAGACATCTTCGTTGCTGCCGACGCATCGTAGTCCGGTATCGGGGCATGCCTTTTTCACAAGTTCCCAGATGGGACACTTAAAGCCATCGCTCACGCATCCCGTTCTCTCACTCCCGCGGAGGCGAATTATGAACAGACCGAGAAGGAAGGTCTTGCGTTGGTGTTCGCCGTGACAAAATTCCATCGCATGCTGCTAGGACGCAGGTTTACTCTCCAAACGGATTATCAACCACTACTGCGGATCTTCGGACAGAAGAACGGAATTCCGGTTCACACGGCCAACCGCCTTCAACGTTGGGCACTGACACTTCTGTGCTACAATTTTGGAATCGAGTACGTGTCGCCTTATCAACAGTTACGTAAAACCGGATGAGGATTTCATCATCGCCTCCATCGAACTGGAAGGTGACATCGAGGTTCCACCCCAAGAAGCCATTACCTCGCTACCTGTGACATTCAACTCGGTAGGTGGCGCTACTCTTAAGTGCCCCGTTCTCCAACAAGTGGTCCAGTATATTCAGAGTGGATGGCCTAAACCCCTTCCATCATAAGGAGTGTATCGAATATAAGCTATCCACATACATTTCCGTTGTACGCATGTATTTGTGATGGTTTTTATGCTCTGAACACTGCATGCTGTGCGTTTGACTGTCAGCTTTCTTTTGTTTACTTGTTTGTGCGGTTCAAATTCTGCGTTTTCAAAATGTCACGTATTGAAAAGGAAGTGAAAATTAAGGTTCTGGACACATGGCTAAGTGAGAAGGGTATTACTATGCGAAAATTGGCGAAGCGGTTTGGAATTCATCATGCGAGTGTTAAAACCATCATTAATAAGTTTGGGGAACACTATTCTTTGGATGAGCTACCAGGAAGAGGCAGAAAACCCGGTTCTTCCAACCCGAAACTGGAGCAGAAAGTGGTATCTCTAATCATGAAGAACAAATCAATGTCAATACGTGATTTGGCCAAAAAAGCAGGAACGAGTGTCGGAATGATCCAGCGTATCAAGAGGCGAAACCACCTGAAGACCTACAAGAAGCAGAAAATCTCGAAACAAAGTGCAGAACAGAAGAAGCGAGCAGCAACAAGGGTCCGGAAATTGTATTCGCGTCTTTTGCAGCGTCCGGATGCATGCGTTTTGATGGACGATGAGACCTATGTAAAGGAGGACTCAAAAACCCTTCCAGGTCCACAATACTTTACTGCCGTCGTTGGGGAGGATGTGAGCGATGCGGACAGGTCGATTCAAGTGGAGAAATTCGGTCGAAAGGTACTGGTATGGCAAGGAATATGTTCCTGTGGTTTGAAGTCAACCATTTTTTACACTACCGGAACTATAAATGCGGAAATCTATCGATCTGAGTGTCTCCAGAAGAGATTGTTGCCTTTATATAAGAAGCATAGTACACTTCCACTGTTTTGGCCGGATTTAGCGTCGGCTCACTATGCCAAAACTGCTCTCAATTGGCTTGCGGAAAAGGGTATAGATTTCGTTGAGAGAAATATCAATCCACCAAATTGCCCTCAGCTTCGACCCATCGAACGTTACTGGGCAATCGTGAAGAGGGTCTTCAAGAAGACTGGTAAGGCAGCTGGGAACATGCAGGAGTTCAAAAAAATTTGGGCTCAAGCGTCCAAAAAATGCGATGCAACACTTGTCCGGAACTTGATGAAGAGCATTCGATCCAAAGTTCGAAAATTCGTGAAGGAATAACTTAAATTTCATCCGGTCTTCATTATGTTCAAGTTTAACCTCGTACAATAAAGGATCAATTTTTTGTATGAATAAAATATCGGTTTTCAACCAAATTTGAAAGAAAGTTTGTGGATAGCTCATTTTAGATACACTCCTTACCTGGTTGTTGGTGGTTGCTTTCCCAAACGGAAAACAGAACGCCACGTACCACCCCCCCCCACCGCAGTAGTAATCGAGTTCCTGAATGAGCTTTGTGCACGCTTTGGTATTCCCTACGTCATTGTCTCCAATCACGGCACCCAATTTACGTCGGAACAATTTGCGGCTTTGTGCAGGAAGAACGGTATTCAATACTTCCGAATCTCGCCGTATCATCCACAGTCTAATGGTTCGGCGGATAGATTTTTGGACACTTTGAAGAGGTCGCTGCGCAAAATCAACGAGGGGGGAAACTTCACGGAAGCGCTCCAGACTTTCCTCCAAGTATACAGGACTACCCCCAGTCGTGTTCTGAATGGCAAGACACCTTCGCAGCAGATGCTTGGCCGAAACATGAAGACAGTCCTAGATCTCCTTCACCACAATCAACCGAAAAATGAAACAAATGAAACACATATTTCTGCATAACTCGAGAACTGATCAAGCAAAGGAATCCAAATTTAGCATGCGGAAGTTTTTGGAGTCAAGAAATGTTCAAATGGTAGTTTGAAACCCCTCCCTTCTCTAGAAAGGGAGGCTCCCATACAAATGAAACAGAAGTTTCTGCATATGTCAAGAACTAATCAAGCAAATGGAACCAAATTTGGCATGTGGGGTTTTCTGGTGGCGAAAAATGTTTTTATGGTGGTTTGAGACCCCTCCCCTCTCCTAGAAGGGGTGCTGTCATACAAATGAAACTGAAATTTCTTCATAACTCTAGATCTAATAGAGCAAATGGAACCAAATTTGGCTTGCGGGGATTTTAAAGGCAATAAATGTTTCTACGATAGTTCAAGACCCCTCCTCTTTCTCTGGTAGGCTGGGAGGGGGGTGGGCGGGGCTCCCATACAAATGAAACACAAGTTTCTGCATAACTCGAGAACTAATCAAGTAAATGGAACCAAATTTGGCAGGTAGAGGTTTTTGAAGCCAAGAAATGTTTCTATGGTAACTCAAGACCCCTCCGCCCTCTGTAAGAGGGGGGCTCTCATACTAATGAAACATAAATTTGTGCATAACTCGAGAACTAATCAAGCATATGGCACCTACTTTGGCATGAGGAGGTTTTTGGAGGAGAGAAATGTTTCTATGGAAGGGGTAAGGAGGAAGGGGAAGGGGGAGGGAGGGGAGTTTCCAAACAAATCCAACACAAATTTCTGCATAACTCGAGAACTAATCAAGTAAATGGAACCACGTTTGGCAGGTGGAGGTTTTTGTAGGCAAGAAATGGTTCTAAGTTGACTCGAGCCCCTTCCATCTCTGAAAGGAGGGCTCATATACAAATGAAACACACATTTCTGAATAACTCGAGAACTTATCAAGCTAATAGAACCAAATTTGGCATGTGGAGGTTTTTGAGAGAAATAAATGTTTCTAATGTGGTTTGAGACCCCTCCGCCTTCTGGAATGGGAGACTCCCATAAAAACCCCACATTATTTTTAGCATACCTCGAGAGCCAACGAAGCAAATGAAACCAAGTTTGGCATGTTGAGGTTTTAGGAGGCAAGAAATGTTTCTATGGCAGTTCAATATTCCTCTCCGTTTTGAAGGTGGGGGGAAGCTCCCATACAAATAAAAAGCAAATTTCTACATAATTCGAGAACTAATCAAGTAAATGAAACCCTTATTAGCATATGGGGGTTTTTGGAGGCTAGATTTCTATATATTAGGTGCGCAACTAAGTTCCCGCTGTTTAGCAATAGATGGCGCCAGTAGTAAGTGCTGGTCGAATGTTGTACATCTCAAGCGTCATAAACCAAGCGCAGACATATGGTAAACAAACCGCTTTGCCAAATCAGTGATTTTGGTTTAGTGTTATATATTTTGGTTGTTTGAAGATGTCTGATTTCGTGCCAAATAATCGTCATTTGCGGGAAGTGTTGATTTTCTTCTTTCATTCGAAGAAAACGGCGGCTGAAGCACATCGAGAGCTCCAAAAAGTTTACGGTGATGTTGCTCTGAGTGAAACAACATGTCGTGATTGGTTTCGTCGCTTCAAAAACGGTGATTTAAGTGTTGATGTTCGTCCGCGTGAGCGAAGGCAAAAAAACTTCGAAGACTCTGAATTGGAGGCATTGCTCGATGAGGATCCGTGTCAAACGCAAGAAGAGCTTGGTTCAGGATTAGGAGTTTCCCGCCAAGCCGTTTCTAAGCGATTGCATGCGTTGGGAATGATTCAAAAGCAAGGAACTTGGGTTCCTTACGATTTGAAGCCAAGAGATGTTGAGCGTCGTCTTTTCATCGGTGAACAACTGCTCCAGCGGCAAAAAAGGAAGAGTTTTCTACATCGTATTGTGACGGGTGACGAAAAATGGATTCATTACAGTAACCCAAAACGGAAACATTCATGGGGACTGCCCGGGCATGCTTCAACATCGTCGCCTAGGCCGAATATTTACGCTGCGAAGGTTATGCTGTGTATTTGGTGGGACCAAGTTGGTGTTATTTATTATGAGCTGTTGAAACCAAACGAAACCATTACCGGGGAACGGTATCGAACTCAATTGATGCGATTGAGCCGAGCACTACACGAAAAACGGCCACAATACGAGCACAGACACGAAAAAGTGATTCTTCAGCATGACAACGCTCGACCTCACGTTGCGAAACCCGTGAAAACCTACTTGGAAACGCTCAAATGGGAAGTCCTACCCCACCCGCCATATTTTCCTGATATTGCACCGTCCGATTATTACTTGTTCCGTTAGATGGCACATGGTCTCACTGGTCAGCAATTCCACTCATATGATGACATCTCAAAATGGCTTGATTCTTGGATAGCATCAAAAGACGAACAGTTCTATCGAAATTGTATTCACGTTCTACCAGAAAGATGGGAAAAAGTCGTAGCTAGTGATGGGCAATACTTTGAATAATTCGTTTGTAACCTTTGTTTTCAAAATAAAGTTCCTTTTTCACCAAAAAAACAGCGAGAACTTAGTTGCGCACCTTATACATAAAAATGAATTTCTGTCTGTCTGTCTGCTCCTTATAGACTCGGAAAGTTCTGAACCGACCAAGGTGAAAATTTATATGAACGGGTTTTTGGGGCTGAGGAAGGTTCTTACGATTGTTTGAGACCCCTTATCTCTCAGGAAGGCCCCACAAAAAACCAAAACACACAAAAAAAAATGCACAGCCAAAACACAAAACACAATTCTCGTAACAAGCATGTTTGAAGAGTTTGAACCCCCCTTTCAAAAAAAAAAAAAAACAATTTAAAAAAAACAAAAAACCCCCCAGTTATATTAAATTTTCTTTCATTTAGTTGCAAGCGTAGCAGCGCACGCACCGGGTTCAGCTAGTTAAACATAAAATTCAGACTTAAAAAAAAATCCGCACTACAAATGGTCTAAGAATGATTTTTTCTTCATGTCCGTAGTCTATCTAGAGTAGTTTTTCAG
This sequence comes from Aedes koreicus, assembly GCA_024533555.2. Classification (NCBI taxonomy): domain Eukaryota; kingdom Metazoa; phylum Arthropoda; class Insecta; order Diptera; family Culicidae; genus Aedes; species Aedes koreicus. The sequence goes on along the minus strand of JAHHFK020003624.1, from coordinate 14,719 downwards.
GCCCTTCAAAATTAATGCTGGATGAAGAAAATCGATTAACTACTTTTTCGTTATCACTTACGCCGATTTGAAAAACATGGTTTCGAGAAAATGCCGTTTAAAGATTGCGGTTACCACTTTCAAGTGGCATATCTTCCACAATTTAAAAAATCGGCCTTCGAAATTTCACCATATTTTTTTAAGGCATAAACCGAATCGATTAACATTAAAATCGATGATCTTCGCGTACTTTCCTCCCTTAATCAAGAGCACTACGATTTCATCGTGCGCCAAACACTCAAAAAATTCAGCCCCTGGAACAGAGACTGTTACCGAAAATTAAATAAATCAATCTGAATGAGCTCAGCACTGCTACATATATCAACTTTGTCCACGTACTAAATGATAGGTTTGATTCTATAATTCGTCCATAAAAACAAACCGGATCTGTTCTTGTGACGCTAGCATGTTATTTCCAGGTGTGGCATGCCGGGGAAAATGCCGGAGCATGTTAACAAGGCAGGTAAAAGTCATCGCCTCGTTTCGGCATTTAGCAGCCATGGTATGTTCCACACGAAGGTACTCCAGGGCAGTAATCGTTTTTAGAAATGTTTCTCTCAAATAAAAATTGATAACATGCGCCCAATTCAAGCTCATCGCACCACCAAGTGATGGTAATTCATTCAACCTGTCACGGTCACGCCACACGGGGTGGAAAAGCCACGACGTGTGTGTGTGTGTGTGTGTAGAGTGAATGCCCGCAAGGGCCACTTATGACGATGGACTTTTTCACCTCCGCCAACGGTCTGAGCCGTAACCCGCCGCTATGATTGATACTTGTAAATGTCACCTTTATGGCGACTTATTTCATTTTTATTGCCTTCCACTTCATTCGAAGCGTCCGTCATCATTGTTCGTGTGACACGAGCAAGTGGCAAGAAAGTTAACCTGTAGTCTCGTGGCACCGGCGAAAGTTCAGCCATTCAATGAAGGAAGAATGATTGCATCCTGCCATTCTCTGTTCCCCACCCTTGAAACAAGGATAATTTAGTCTCGATTGTTTCCTTGAGTCACCTTGGTGCGGCCTCCCGGTGAGACTGCCAGCTGTGACGACGTGTGATTACCGGAAAATTGAGCTGTACCAAGCACCGACCTATACAACATATACGACGACATCCCCTAGAAGAGCTGACAGTGCAGAAGAATCGAAACAAAGCGGAAGCCGAAGGCACAAATTGAGAAGAAAAACGTTCCGCTTGCCACCGGAACCGTCCGTCGCGGTGCATACTTTTTTATGGGTTTTCGCACGGTTTCCTTCCTTAACACAAGGACGTCGCGGCGCTCGAAGCGGAAGCCGGAAAACTCATAAAACACTTTAAATTATAGATTTGGGAGCAATTTTCGGTTCCTCCGGTCGAACTTTGCTTTTAATGAGTTGAACTCGGCCTCTGCGGGTGATTTGGTATTGGGGCTGTTGTTTGGCGAAGGGTAGGCTCTCCTCAAGGCGTGGGTCTTTAATATACTCCCAACTGCAGCAGCACCAGTCATTGTGATTGTGATGGCAGTCTTTAATGGCCTGAGGGATGTCTGAAACTTTTCAAATCGCAGCGCGTCGTCCTCCGTAGACGGAGGAATATTTGCAGCGTAATGATCTGGCGCTTGTGAGTCAGACCACGGGCCTGGATCGGGTGCCATTTAATTATTCTGATAAAAAGATCTGACAGCGGACGGGGCGAGTATCGGTGCACGCGGAAGTAAGGGGTAATGTAATTATATGGCCGCTACCTGGGAGAGTGATACGGAGAAAAAGTGTATACGGAGCGATTCTTCGAGGTTCATTAACATGCAGAAAGTATAGCACGGTGTTCAGGTCAACCCTGAAAATAGGCGCCACGGGAAAGAGAAGACACATTCTGATAAGAATGCTGCAGGTTAAGCATGGTGGTGTGGCTTTGTGGTTGGAACTTAATTAATTATTCCTCAGTTCCCCGTGAGTGTTTATTTTTAGAGTAGAGATTTTGCTTTCGTACCCCCACAAAAAATACACAAGTTAACGAAACGTTCGTCATTAAGCAGTAACAGAATTTTGTTTAAAAATTCATGACCAATCCTATACAAACTTTAAGAAGGAAGAAAATCCGATGGAAGCAACAGCAGCCCCGTTAACCCACACGATTTCTACCTGATTTACAAACATGTACCCTTTTCTTGCTACCACTGTTGATCCTCAATTGGAAGGTGAACCCTTTTATGGTGCCAAAGGTGCCCAGTCCTATATCGAAACAAAAAATATCGATTTTGTGAATAATTTAATTGAGATTCGGCGAAGCAATTTACCGTTCGCAATTCTGCGACTTATCGTTTTACCTTTTACTAACATCAACAGTTCATGAGGAAAATTTAAGTTGAAGGCTATTTTCCATATCGAATTGCAGCATATCCTGTTTATTGATAATCACTATTATTCAATGGCCAGATCCTACAACTAAACGTGCTTCTGTTAACTTATGTTTGACTCCTCTCATGAAACTTTCTGGACCTAATGCCTAGCCTAATGAGACGCAAAAGGAGTTCCGGATGAAATCGTCAACCTCATCAAAGTGCAGTACGAGGCTTTCACATGCAGAGTCCTGCATAACGGAGCCTTGTCCGACCCCATACGGTAGGACCGGGATTCCTCACCGTAACACGGAGACATGACTTTACCTCCCCCCAACCCCCACCCCTCTTCCTTTGTCCCCCCCCCCCCAACACACACCCCCCCCCCCCCCGGCCCCACCCCCCACCAAACGCCACCCCACCCCCTCCCCCCCGAAGCTCCATCTGAGCCAGCAGCCACCCAACACACAACACACAACAACAGGCGCCAGCGGAGTTCCCCCCCCGTGGGCCCTTAACACCCCCCCACCCCAAACACACCCACGGGCCCCGCCCTGGGTTTGATCCAGTAAAACCCCAATTATGGCAACTGGCTGCAGGAAAGAATAACGAGTGATACCATTGTATTCGGGCTGGCTCCTGTGTCGTCTCCCTCAGTACTGCCGGCCGCCCTCCCCCCCCTCCTCCCCCCCCATACCAGATACCCTATACCTTCTACGCTATCCGCTCTGAACACGGTTCCCCATGAAGGGCCGTGTCAACACTCGCATGGTCTCTCTGTTCGCCATCAAGCTTGCATAGACAACCATGGGATCACAATAGCGACTACTCCACGTGGGTTTGGATAGCGGCTGGAGGGGGACCCAACAAAATGGAGGAAACAAAAAAAAAACCCAGGAGAAGGCGAATCCGTTCGCAAAAGGCGGCCTAGTGAGGTCCCCACCGCGTAAAACGGTGGGATCGGGCGTGAGCGACACGTGCGGTAGTGCTACGGCATCGGAGGCAGGTGTCACCAAGCTAGGCGTGGCCATGGATGGGCCAGGACTCATCCGGGCCATGGATAGGATGCGGGAAACCCTTCCTAAAGTGTTGGAGGTGTCCGAGCAGTTGGACGCGATAATTGACTTCACGTCATCGCGTAACAACATTGCGAAGGACCTCAAACTGAGCCTTCTTAGGCTACGCATGACAGTGCAGGCTGCATGCAAGGAGAGGGAAGAGCTGGAGGCCAAGCTCCTAGCTGAGCAAAGTGCCAAAGAGCTGGCACGGCTAGCAGCCACCGAAAGGGCGAGGGAGATAGCCTCGAAGCAAACCCAGACGGAAGAATCCGTCTCGGTCGGAGAGTCCACCCCATCTACCATGGGGGCGGGGACCTCCAAGCGGGCTAGGCAGTCCCCGGGCGAAACGGCACCAGGCGCTTCTAAGAAGCGGATAGTGTCAGACGCCCCCGCAGGGAAGCGAACCTACGCGAACGTGGCGGCGGGGTCTGAGGGTCCATCCTCGCGACCAGCTTCGGCTCGTCGCAAAGAGAGAGGCCCCGGCGCTGACATCCAGCTCGCGAGTCGTCTCAAGCGCCGAAGGGGGTCCGAGCGGCAGGGCCCCGACGACGACATCCAACATTGTTAGCACGGAAGCAGATGCTAGTGCTAAGAGGGGGACAAGTGATGACCCCAGACGTGGCAGGGAAAGCCACTGGAGTAAGGTCCGAAAAAAGAGAAATAGGACAAAAAAAGAAAATGATAAGCGACAGGTGGCCCGCAAGCGTAACCGCGGAGAGGCCCTCATCGTTAAGACCGAGGCGTCAAAGTACTCCGAGGTCTTGAAAGCGATGCGCGGGGACGCTAAATTGGCGGGCCTAGGAGCCGATGTGCGGAGTATACGCCGTACCCGCACCGGCGAGATGCTCCTGGAGCTCAAAAAGACTACCGAGTCGAAGGGTCCGGCGTACAGAGACCTGGCAAGGCAGGCCTTAGGTGAGGGCGTGGAGGTACGCGCCCTCGTCTCACAGGTGACGATCCAGTGCAAGAATCTGGATGAGATCACCGAGGTAGACGAGATCTCCACTGCACTTAAGGAACAGTGCAAGGTCGAGGTTGCCGCCGCAGACATACGTCTGCGGAAGGGTCCACTTGGGACCCAGGTTGCAACCATGAGGGTAGCGGCAGTCGACGCAGACGCGGCGTTGAAAGTGGCGAAGGTGAAGGTGGGATGGTCAATATGCCCACTTAGCCTACACCAGCCGCCGAAGGCATGCTTCAGATGCCTAGAAAGCGGGCACATGTCCTGGGAATGCAAAGGCCCAGATAGGAGCAACATGTGCAGAAGGTGTGGCAGCACAAGCCACAAGGCGCGGGATTGCAAAGGTCCCCCCAAATGTTTGATGTGCGCCGGGAAACCGGATGATAAGCACGTCATGGGTGGGGGCAAGTGCCCGGCCGCTAAGGGTATACCAACGAGCCAACCATGATGCAGGTAACACAACTAAACCTGAACCATTGTGAGGCCGCCCAGCAACTGCTGTGTCAGACAGTTCGCGAGTCGGCATCGGATATCGCTATAATTTCCGACCCATACCGCATCCCAGCCGGCAACGGCAATTGGGTTGCGGACAGGTCCAATATGGCGGCATTATGGACGACGGGCAAGTACCCGGTTCAGGAGGTTGTGTCTACCACAAACGAAGGCTTCGCGGTTGTAAAAGTGAATGGAGTGTTCTTCTGCAGCTGCTACGCACCGCCAAGATGGTCGATTGAACAGTTTTCCAATATGCTCGATCGGATGACAACTGAGTTAACTGGCCTAAACCCGTTGGTAATAGCGGGGGACTTCAACGCTTGGGCGCTCGAGTGGGGGAGCCGCCTTACCAACCCCAGGGGCCAGATTCTTCTGGAGGCCTTGGCTAGGCTCAATGTGGACCTAGCCAACGTAGGTACCAAGAGTACCTACCATAGAAACGGAGCGGAATCGATAATCGATATAACCTTCAGCAGTCCTGGGCTGCTTAATAATTGGAGGGTGGATGATGGCTACACCCATAGCGACCACTTGGCGGTTCGTTATTGTATCGTCCACAATACAAGGCAGCGTGCGGAAGGAGGAGCATCCACTCCATTCGCCCGCAGATGGAGGACGTCCTACTTTGATGTAGAGACTTTTAAAGAGGCGCTTGAGAGGGAACGAATCTTACGCGAAACCCAGGAACCTTGCGGCGAACGACTCGTGATGGCACTTACACGAGCGTGCGATGCGACCATGCCGAGGGAAGTCAAACCGAGGAATGGAAGATCGCCGGTGTATTGGTGGACAGAGTCGATCGCCGACCTCCGAAGAACATGCCTCCACGCAAGACGGAGGGTGCAAAGAGCGCGGTCAGACGCCGATAGAATCGAGCGTAGAGGGGCGCTAGTCGCCGCGAAGGCCGCACTAAAGAGGGAGATAAAGGCCAGCAAGCGAGCCTGCTTTGAGGGCCTGTGTCAGAAGGCCAATACGAACCCGTGGGGTGACGCCTATCGGGTAGTAATGGCCAAAACCAGAGGAACGGCGGCTCCAACCGAGCAATCACCAGAGCTGCTGCAGGTGATCGTTGGGGGACTCTTTCCGAACCATGACCCGAGTCCATGGCCCCCCGCCGCCGTAGATTTGTCCCATGACCAGCGTTCCAGTATCCCAGACCTTAACGCTGTCATAGCGACGGAAGGGTGGGCGGCTCAGCCGAACACCCGTGACCACGTGGGCATTGACAACGGCACAACGGGGGCCGGCGACGAGGCGACGGTGACGAACGAAGAACTCATTGCGATAGCAAAGTCGCTAAAGGTGAACAAAGCGCCAGGACCGGATGGTATTCCGAACCTGGCCATCAAGACGGCTATCTTGCTGGCTCCCGAAATGTTCAGGGTGGTGATGCAAAGGTGTCTGAACGAGGGCGTCTTCCCGGACGCCTGGAAAATTCAGACCCTAGTGTTGCTGCCAAAGACAGGGAAGCCACCAGGGGATCCATCGGCATATAGACCTATATGTCTGTTGGATACAGCGGGTAAGGTGCTCGAGAGGGTAATCCTCAACAGACTGACAAAGTACACGGAGGGTATAGGCGGTCTGTCAAACAACCAGTTTGGCTTCCGTAAAGGGAAGTCGACGGTGGATGCCATTCTGTCCGTCACTAAGACGGCCGAAGTGGCAATCCAGCGCAAGAGGCGAGGAGTCCGCTACTGTGCAGTGGTCACCCTTGACGTGAGAAATGTGTTCAATAGCGCCAGTTGGGTGGCTATCGCCGACTCGCTCCAACGCCTTCAGGTTCCTGGGTACCTGTACAAGATTCTGGGAAGCTATTTCCAGAATCGCGTACTGGTGTACAACATCCTCCCCCCACCCAAACATCACCCCCTCCCCCCCGCCACACCCCAACCCCGCCCCGCCCCACCCACACCACTCCGATAATCTGGGCCAGAGGATGTGCCAAGACCGGGACATCTGGGACGCGGTATATATAGCAGCCTCCCAGATTGTCCTTGATCTCCAACAAAAATGGCGAAACGACCAACGGCAGGTCGCAGGGACCACCTAACTACTAAAGTCCTAAGTAGTTAGACATAGTGGGTGCTTAACAAGCACAATGCCTCCTCCCCGAAGTAATACCGACAGGTGGTCCCGGGGAGGATCTAGGGCTTAAGGCACGGGTTGGTTTTTAGTGGGTCGAGGAGTTGGCACCCTCATCTCCTCATCCAGAGTTCTGCAGGTGTCTGGTTGCAGATTTTCCATTCCGTCCAAACCCCCCCCCCCCCCCCCCCCCCCCACACCCCCCCCCCCCCCCCAAACAACCCCCCCCCCCCTCCTCTTTCCCCACCCCCTCCGATCCCCACACCGATATCTAACACGAAATGGAGGTGGGTCGCCACACACTACGAATAAGCGGTTTTTATTTGGAGGTCCCCAGAAGTCAACCCCCAAAATCCGAATTTTCACCTCAAACGAAATCTGTCTAAACAAGCGCTTGATTGGAACCCAGCAGGACATCGCAGCAGAGGCAGGTCTTCATCAACCCAGGGGCTTGTGTTTCGCGTCGGAGCCTCAATAAGGAAATAAAGGAAGTCCGATCGAAATCTGACCTGGAGCCAGGTCAAGGCTAAAGCGAGCAGCCGCCCAGGATGGAAGTCTTTCCCGTTGGCCCTATGCAACCCTAGGGATGGACAGGAGACATAATTTAGTAAGTAAGATAATCTTGGAATCCGAGTGGACCTTGGAAGACCTGTGGCCACCTTCGTGGATAGTAATTCTTTTTTTTCTCGGTCACAGACCCTTTTAATGGTCCACCGGGACTCTCCTACGGCGATTGAAATGTCTTTTAGCGACATTTGCGCGTGGAACTAATCACAAATACGCTGCCACTTCGTCATGGTGCAACTGTCAAACTAAAGAAATTCGGCTTCTTTTGCTCTCAGCCTACTGTGATATGAATTTAAGCTTACGTGCATGCGAAAGAAAACCAAGGTAATGTATGCACAAGTAAAACGGGAACCTTATTTGTACGATGGTGCAAACATCATCACGCATACGGTACATACCGACAACATTGGACAAAATCGACAAATTGAATTATATACCTGAGAAATGGATCAAAATGTTGAGAGTATGCAACGCAGCATGCCGTAACTAATCAAAGCAACATTTTGCACAATGACATTTTCAATTTTCATTAGTCTTAGGGCCGGTTCATAAACCACGTAGACTCATTTTTGAAAATCTCAGACCCCCCTCTCCCCCCTCGTAGACTTTTCTCCATACAATTTTTTGAAATTTTGTATGGAGCGTAGACTTTGGTCAACCCCCCCCCTCCTCCAAAAAATCTACGTGGTTTTCATGAATAGTCCCTTACTTCAACATCCGATTAATAAAGACGTTTCTGATTGTAGTCTAGTTCTTTGAAGTCCAATCCGATTGTCTCCCTGCCAATAGGTTATGGGCCTTAGCTAGCAGAGTTGGAGATGGGAGAAAGGCTCGTGTCATTCTCGAAGCTTAATGGCTCCAACCACGATAATTGGAGCTTCAGAATGAAGCTGTTGCTGACCAAGGAAGGCAACTGGACGGCTGTTACAGATGCGAAACCGGAACCAGTCACGAGCGTGTGGAAGACCAAGGATGAGCAAGCACTGGCATCGATCGGATTGGCCGTGAAGGACAACCAGTTAATCCACATAAGGAAGGCCAAATCGGCGGCGGAAGCATGGAAAGCTCTGGAAACGTTCCATGTGTAGAAAACGCTGACGACGAAGGTTTCTGTGATGCGGAAAATCTGCAGCTTACGCCTGGACAAACGCGGAGATATGGAAGTGCACGTGTCGAAGATGGTGGAGTTGTTTGAGAAGCTCAACAATTTGCAACCGGAAAAAATCCTGGATGATCAGTGGCTGGTCGCCATTTTATTCAGCAGTCTGCCGGAGGAGTACGAGACGTTGGTCACCGCTCTCGAAACCCGCCCGGAGGATGATCTGACCCTGAACATGGTGAAGGGTAAGCTGATTGACGAGTGGCAGAAAAAGAAGCAGCGCAAAGGTGACGAGGAGGATTCCGAAACCGTTATGTATGCAGATTCGAAGGCCGAAAAAAATCGGTGTTTCTTCTGCAAAAGGGGGGCCATTAGAAGGTAGACTGTGAAAAATTTCGAGCATGGAAAGCTGCGAAAGGAAGCGGACCTGTAACCAAGCAACCAAAAGCGGTAGTCAAGCAACATAAAATCAACCACCAGCATGACGATGATGATTACTACGCGTTCCTCACTGGATGTGCGAATCAAGCGGAGAACCAATGGATTTTGGAATCCGGTGCGACTTGCCACATCGCAAATTATCGGCACTTCCTCGAGAATCTGCACGATGCAGCTACGGAGGATACCTGTTATCAATGGTGCTGGTCAACGACGAGAAGTGTCAATTGACTGCGCTTTGTACGTTCCAGGAATGAAGTCGAATTTGTTATCTGTGAAGCGGCTGGTGCAGAAGGGATTCGTCGTCACGTTCGATGCGAGTAGAGCGAGAATTATGAGAGGTGAAAAGGTCTACGCGACGGCAGAGTCCGTTGGAAATTTGTTCGTGCTGCGTCAATCTACCGAACGCGTATCCATGGTAACGACGAGCGACGACTGCGTTCATGCGTGGCATAGGCGGTTGGGCCACAGACACTGTGAGGCGGTGTTGAAATTGCAAACGGTGGCTAATGGCGTGAAAGTGCAGAGTTGCAGCTGCACTGGTGCATGTGAAGTATGTATTGAAGGGAAGATGCAAAGAGCACCGTTTCCGAAGGCGTCCGAAAGTGTGTCATCTGCGGTGATGGATTTGGTTCACACCGATATTTGTAGACCGATGCGTACGACGACTCTGGGCGGCAAGCGATACTTCGTTACGTTCATCGACGATAACAGCAAGTACACGGTCGTCTATTTGCTACGTGCGAAATCTGAAGCGTTCCAGAAACTGAAGGAGTATATCGAGCTTGTAAAGACGCAGTTTGGAAGGAAGCCCAAAATTCTATGGTCGGACCGTGGTGGTGAGTACACCGGCAAGAAATTCAAAGCATTCTTGAAGCAAAACGGTATCATCGGGCAGCTTACCGGCACCGTACACCCCACAGCAAAACGGGGTAGCTGAACGGAAGAATCGGTACCTTGTGGAAATGGCCAGGTGCATGCTCATCGACGGGAATTTGGACAAGCGTTTCTGGGGAGAGGTAGTGGTGACGGCAAGCTATATGCAGAATAGGCTGCCGTCGCGTTCGATCAGTAACACACCATATGAACGGTAGTTCGAGAAGAAGCCCAAACTCGGACACATTCAACGGTTTGGCGTGGATGCATACTGTCATGTGCCAAATGCGAAACGAGGTAAGCTGATAGCAAGGCAGTCAAGCTGAGGTTCGTAGGTTACAGCGAAATTTCAAAAGCACAGTGGGCATAATCGAAGCTGTAATCGGACTTATTTCAAATCCGCTGGTATTTGTACATGAACTGATGTTTTTCTATAGGAAAAAACGCCAATAAATCGATTGCCACTAATTTCATCCTGTGCAGAGCATTGGAAGTGGCTCATTTTGCCCCATTTCACCCTAATTCGGTGTGTTCGTTCAGTTTTTACTCCGATAACTACAATTGCCGCTGTAGTTTTCGCTTGAAAAGGAACATATCTTATGTGAAAAACTCTCAGGAATCGAATGGTGCCGGTTTCATGCTGTGCAGGGGTCGAGAAATGGTCTATTTCGCCCCATTTTACCCTAAACATGTGTTTTTTTTTTTCATTTTTTACTCCGATAACTACAATTGCCGCTGTAGTTTTTGCTTGAAAAGGAACATATCTTATGTGAAAAACTCTCAGAAATCGAATGGTGCCAGTTTTATGCTGTGCCGGGGTCGAAAAATGGTGTATTTCGCCCCATTTTACCCTAAACATGTGTTTTTTTTCAGTTTTTACTCCGATAACTACAATTGCCGCTGTAGTTTTTGCTTGAAAAGGAACATATCTTATGTGAAAAACTCTCAGGAATCGAATGGTGCCGGTTTCATGCTGTGCCGGGGTCGAGAAATGGTCTATTTCGCCCCATTTCACCCTAAACATGTGTTTTTTTTTTCATTTTTTACTCCGATAACTACAATTGCCGCTGTAGTTTTTGCTTGAAAAGGGACATATCTTATGTGAAAAACTCTCAGGAATCGAATGGTGCCGGTTTCATGCTGTGCCGGGGTCGAGAAATGGTCTATTTCGCCCCATTTCACCCTAAACATGTGTTTTTTCATTTTTTACTCCGATAACTACAATTGCCGCTATATTTTTTGCTTGAAAAGGAACATATCTTATGTGAAAAACTCTCAGGAATCGAATGGTGCCGGTTTCATGCTGTGCCGGGGTCGAGAAATGGTCTATTTCGCCCCATTTCACCCTAAACATGTGTTTTTTTTTTCATTTTTTACTCCGATAACTACAATTGCCGCTGTAGTTTTTGCTTGAAAAGGGACATATCTTATGTGAAAAACTCTCAGGAATCGAATGGTGCCGGTTTCATGCTGTGCCGGGGTCGAGAAATGGTCTATTTCGCCACATTTTACCCTAAACATGTGTTTTTTTTCAGTTTTTACTCCGATAACTACAATTGCCGCTGTATTTTTTGCTTGAAAAGGAACATATCTTATGTGAAAAACTCTCAGAAATCGAATGGTGCCAGTTTCATGCTGTGCCGGGGTCGAGAAATGGTCTATTTCGCCCCATTTTACCCTAAACATGTGTTTTTTTTTTCATTTTTTACTCCGATAACTACAATTGCCGCTGTAGTTTTTGCTTGAAAAGGGACATATCTTATGTGAAAAACTCTCAGGAATCGAATGGTGCCGGTTTCATGCTGTGCCGGGGTCGAGAAATGGTCTATTTCGCCCCATTTCACCCTAAACATGTGTTTTTTTTCATTTTTTACTCCGATAACTACAATTGTCGCTATATTTTTTGCTTGAAAAGGGACATATCTTATGTGAAAAACTCTCAGGAATCGAATGGTGCCAGTTTCATACTGTGCCGGGGTCGAGAAATGGTCTATTTCGCCCCATTTCACCCTAAACATGTGTTTTTTTTCATTTTTTACTCCGATAACTACAATTGCCGCTGTAGTTTTTGCTTGAAAAGGAACATATCTTATGTGAAAAACTCTCAGGAATCGAATGGTGCCGGTTTCATGCTGTGCCGGGGTCGAGAAATGGTCTATTTCGCCCCATTTCACCCTAAACATGTGTTTTTTTTTTCATTTTTTACTCCGATAACTACAATTGCCGCTGTAGTTTTTTTGCTTGAAAAGGGACATATCTTATGTGAAAAACTCTCAGAAATCGAATGGTGCCAGTTTCATGCTGTGCCGGGGTCGAGAAATGGTCTATTTCGCCCCATTTCACCCTAAACATGTGTTTTTTTTCTTTTTTTTACTCCGATAACTACAATTGCCGCTATATTTTTTGCTTGAAAAGGAACATATCTTATGTGAAAAACTCTCAGAAATCGAATGGTGCCGGTTTCATGCTGTGCCGGGGTCGAGAAATGGTCTATTTCGCCCCATTTCACCCTAAACATGTGTTTTTTTTTTCATTTTTTACTCCGATAACTACAATTGCCGCTGTAGTTTTTGCTTGAAAAGGGACATATCTTATGTGAAAAACTCTCAGAAATCGAATGGTGCCGGTTTCATGCTGTGCCGGGGTCGAGAAATGGTCTATTTCGCCCCATTTCACCCTAAACATGTGTTTTTTTCAGTTTTTACTCCGATAACTACAATTGCCGCTATATTTTTTGCTTGAAAAGGAACATATCTTATGTGAAAAACTCTCAGGAATCGAATGGTGCCGGTTTCATGCTGTGCCGGGGTCGAGAAATGGTCTATTTCGCCCCATTTCACCCTAAACATGTGTTTTTTTTTCATTTTTTACTCCGATAACTACAATTGCCGCTGTAGTTTTTGCTTGAAAAGGAACATATCTTATGTGAAAAACTCTCAGAAATCGAATGGTGCCGGTTTCATGCTGTGCCGGGGTCGAGAAATGGTCTATTTCGCCCCATTTCACCCTAAACATGTGTTTTTCATCAGTTTTTACTCCGATAACTACAATTGCCGCTATATTTTTTGCTTGAAAAGGAACATATCTTATGTGAAAAACTCTCAGGAATCGAATGGTGCCGGTTTCATGCTGTGCCGGGGTCGAGAAATGGTCTATTTCGCCCCATTTTACCCTAAACATGTGTTTTTCAATGTTTACTCCGATAACTACAATTGCCGCTGTAGTTTTTGCTTGAAAAGGGACATATCTTATGTGAAAAACTCTCAGAAATCGAATGGTGCCACTTTCAATGCTCTGCACAGGATGAAATTAGTGGCAATCGATTCATTGGCGTTTTTTCCTATAGAAAAATATCAGTTCATGTACAAATACCAGCGGATTTGAAATAAGTCCGATTACAGCTTCGATTATGCCCACTGTGCGGCGTTTCTCAACGGCAACCTTGAGGAGACGATCTTTATGAAGCAGCCTCCGGGTTTGTCGTAAGCGGCATGGAAGGCAAGGTATTCCGATTGAAGAAACGGTAGTACGGGCTCAAACAGGCAGCTCGTTCGTGGAACCAACGATTGCATGAGGTGTTGGAAGCATATGGTTTTGAGCGGTGTAAGGCAGATCCATGCTTGTACAGGAAGAAAACTGGTAACAAATGGTGCTACGTTCTCGTGTACGTGGACGATCTCATCGTAGCCAGTGAGGATAAGGGCATCATCGGATCATTGGAGCGAACACTTGCAAAGAATTTCCAGATCAGCAGCCTCGGTCACGTCAAGTTTTACCTTAGAATCGAAGTCGAGCGAGATCACAATGGAGATTTTCTCATCAGCCAGCGCAAGTGCATTGAAGACGTTGTTCGTTCTGCTGGTCTACAGGATGCAAAAGTATCAACCGTGCCAATTGATCCCGGATACGGCAAGACAGAAGAGGACGATGACGCGCATCCAAATAATCAAGAGTACCAGAAGATCGTTGGGTAGTTGTTGTACATCGCAGTCAACAGCAGACCAGATATTGCAGCGTCAATTTCGATCCTGAGTCGTAAGGTGAGTTGCCCAACTCAACGTGACTGGAACGAGTTGAAGCGAATGGTTCGCTACCTGAAGGGGACGGCTGATGTAAAGCTTCAACTGAGTAGCAGTGGCGATTCTTCTGGTCTGGTTGGTTACGCCGATGCCGATTGGGCAGAATGTCATCACGATCGGAAATGCAACAGCGGATACATGTTCAAATACTGTGGAGGCACAATTTCCTGGGCATGCCGTAAGCTGAGCTGCGTTTCATTGTCCACTGCAGGCGAGTGCACTACCACTTTCGGAAACCCACGAAGCCGGTTGGCTGCAGAGCTTGTGGGAAGACCTAGGTGAGAAAACAGAAGTGATGTTATTCGAGGACAACCAAAGCTGCTTTGAAGATGCTGGACAATGAAAAGTTCAGTAATCGCACGAAACACCTCTCTACGAAATTCCATTACGCCAAGGACCTGAAGACGACAGGCGTTATCAATTACGAATACTGTCCAACGGAAAGGATGGCAGCGGATCTCCTGACTAAACCATTATCACGGGTACGCTTGGAGGTTCTTCGGCAGCAGTGTGGTTTACAGTAGCAGCGTTGAGGATGAGTGTTGAGAGTTTGCAACGCAGCATGCCATAACTAATCAAAGCAACATTTTGCACAATGACATTTTCAATTTTCATTAGTCTTACTTCAACATCCGATTAATAAAGACGTTTCTGATTGTAGTCTAGTTCTTTGAAGTCCAGTCCGATTGTCTCCCTGCCAATA